>MU736726.1:24860-39476 GCA_026770625.1 Nicotiana glauca | reverse complement strand
ATGGTCTACGGACCTCCGAATTCACTTTCGATCGCGCCCCCAACTCCAGAATCACTATACGGAGCTATTCATAGTATCGAAATTCCAAACGGATGTTGATAACACCGATATGCACTTCAAACCAAACTTATGAAATTTCTTTTAAAATGCTAACTTCCACAATATGCGCCAAAACGCTCCCGGGTTATCCAAAACCCAATCCGGGCATACGCCCAAGTCCGAAATCATCATACGAACCTACTGGAACCTTCAGATCCCGATTCCGAGGTCGTTTACTTGAAATTCAAATCCTAGCTCATTCTTTCAACTTTAACCTTTCGAAATGAGAACTCTCTTCCCAGATCAACTCTGGACTTCTTGAAATTTAATTCCGACCATGCGTACAAGGCATAATACCTGAAATGAAGTTGTTCATGGCCTCCGACTGCTGAACGGAGTGCTGGTATTCAAAACGACCGGTCAAGTCGTTACATCTAGTTAACTAACTAAAGGCCTAAAGTGATTTGAGTTCCATCTAGGCAGGCGAACAACTTAGTCTTTAAGAATCAATAAAAATGGAATAACATTTGGTTACATGGAAGCCAAGCGAATATAGGCAAAAATCACATTCTGCTATTTTGCACATTGGAAAACAAAGGGCAAAGGCTTAATTGAAGGATCCAACATAGTACCTTTTCATTGAATTTGCATTGACAGTTGTTTTAGGGACATTTCTTTCGATGCGTCCCAAGTTCAACGTACTTTTTTTGCAGTACCCTTGTTGCAATGTATGGGCCTTTCCAATTCTAGAACCAATTTTTCTTCAGTTGTTCAAACTCTTTGTTTTATTTCCTCAAACTTATCTTCTTTGCATTTCGACTCTTGATTCATTATTTTGAAGTCTGACAGTGTTTTGGGATCTGGTTATGTAGTCCGCAAGCATGTCATATTATTGAAATCTGCATTTAACAGAATTGAAAAAAGAATAAGAAAAATGATAAGATTAAGAAAAGAGACATTCCTGGACAATGAAATATTAATTTCATTTGATTTTTTTTGACTTTTTGATTTTTTCATATTTTTTTTTAATTTTGAAGATAGAAGGGTTTACATCGGAAAGTAAGACAATAAAGTAAAATATTTGGATCACACCCTGCGATAATCCGATTGCAGAAAGGACAGCAAGATTGGCTACTGACTCCCGTCTGATGGGGAAGTTTCAGGCTTGGTGACCGTTTTTTGGCCTTTCTTCAGTTTCAATCATGGATGCAATGGACTTCAGTGCCGGATCATATTTCTCAGCTTCACAAATCATTCCGACCATTGGCTCGATGTTATGGGCAGGCAACAGATTGTTCATCACATCAGGAGCATCTTGATCTCGAAAAAATGATTCTTTCAACTTCAACCAAATCCTCAACTTCCCTTTTGAGGGTCCAACGGTCCTCTGTACTGTGTCCCACTGCTCCAGTGTAGTATTCATATATAGCATCAGCTCAGTGCGAGGGGCACTCGGGGTTCGGCTGGTTCGGGCCACTGGCTGCAATAGATTTAGCCTGATTAGCTTTTGGAACAAGCTTGAATATGATTCACCAATAGGGGTGAACTGATTCTTCCTGAAAGGCTCTCTTGGGCGAGGATTGTATTGGGGATCATTTGGTTGAGGATTATATGGAGCTTGGTAAGGATGGGTATTGCTGGGAAGTGGAGATCAGTTTTGTGTATAATGTTGTGGCCGCAAGTAAAGTTGCGCGTTTATCACCGCATGGGGAGGCGGTGCCACAACATAAGCAGCATATTGAAGGGGATAATAGTGTGGTGGGATGATAGGAGGCACATATGACTGGCTGAATGACCTGCGGGCCCCCTCGAGCTTGAAACCATCATGACTCCCTTTTCATTCCCGTTTCTGTTTATCAAACTCTTCGAACCATTCTGAGCAGACTGTGATGTGGCCTTAAAAGCAGCATGACTCAAGATTCGACCTGATTTTAAACCGTTCTCAACCATTTTCCCGATTTTGATAACCTCAGCAAATGGATTACCCACAACGGACATCATGTTCTGGAAGTAGTCAGCCTCATGGGCCTACAGAAAGACCGTGACCATTTCAACTTTGTCCATTGGAGGCTTTACTTTCGCAGCTTGCTCACGCCATTTGACAGCATATTCGCGGAAGCTTTCCGCCGTTTTCATTTTCAAATTGGACAAAGTGTTCCTGTCGGGAGCGATGTCCATATTATACTGGAACTGGCGGACAAAATCTCGAGCTATATCATCCCACACGTGCCAATGAGCAATTTCTTGATCCGTATACCACTCAGAAGCGATTCCGGTGAGGCTTTTCCCAAAATAGGCTATAAGTAGCTCCTCTTTTCCACCAGCACCCCTCAACTGGTTACAATATCATTTCAAATGAGCGACCAGGTCTCCATGCCCGTCGTACTTTTCAAATTTTAGCATCTTGAAGCCAACTGGCAAGTGGACATGGGGAAACATACAGAGGTCGGAGTATGAGACAATCTTTTGGCCACTCAGACCTTGCATGTTTTTCAGGCTTTGTTCCTGGTTCTTCATCTTCCCAGTAATTTCCTCTTGCTCGGAATTTTTAACAACCTTTTTCTTGCTCCACCGAGAGATCATATCGCGGAGATTGAGTGAAAGAGTACGGGGTCACATATGTTATTTCCGGTTGAAGCTGTTAAAGATGAACATTGAAGGCGTACCCTTGAAGCCGGTGCCTGGGGGCAAACCACAGAAGGCATGCCATTATCATTGGAGGGTGCCCGCACGGGATGAGCGGGTTGGGAACAGGGGCATTGGTAACCTCAACTGACCTGGGGATCAAATCAGGGAACCCAGGGATTGCACTTGGCAGTTCCCTACCACTAGACCAGGCGTCCCACATTTCCCATATGCGGAGACGCAACATCTTATTCTCTTCAATAGCTGCTGGTTCCAGCTGCAGAATAGCCGATGATGGGCTATCCTCAGAACCAATATTTGATAGGTTTCTTGCGGAGGCCATCTGTGCCTTTGGATCTTGTGGAGGAGGGGAGTCTAGACTACCAACCAAAACCAACCACCAAAACCTGGCTAGTTTGCACATCCAACAACCTTGTTAGTTTTGAAACAATTAACATATAGGAAATCGCACGTTGGGATGCAATGCACCCAACAATTAAACGCTTCTACTATGTGTTTGAACGGTTGCATGTTTCATCCCGGCCTTAACTAACTCTTTCACTCTGCATCTTTTTTCTTCATTTCTGCATCTCTTTACTCACTCTTGATTTTTTTTTTCATTTTGGTTTTGCCGCTCTTTTATTTTGGTACTCTCTTTTTCTCTTTTGTTTGTCACTTTTTATTTTTTGTCACTCTTTTTTCTCTTTTTTTTTTCACTATATATTTTTTTTCTCTTTTTCACTCAATTTTTTTTTCAAGTTTGTTTTTCACTCAATTTATTTTATAGCTAATGATCAAATCTGATGGGGATTGCCGTATCATGACCCCGCATGAGTCAGATCTTGCGTAGTTCGGAAAGATCGAGAATAGAGTAAATAAACTAACTCTTTTTTTCTTTGGTTTTTATAAAACTCAGACCATGAAATCTTTAAGGCAAAAGGAAAACCTTTTTTTTTGTTTGTTTTTTATTTTTTTTTCTTTTGGAATTTTCTAAAAAAAATGCTTTAAAAGAAGAAGGGGAATTTTTTTTTCTGATTAATTTTTTATTTTTGTTTGTTTTGATTTTTATTTTATTTTGAAAGAAAGACTTCTAAAAATTCCTTTTCTTTTGATTGGAACTTTGGGAATTTCAAAAGTAAAAAGAAAATATTTTTGTTTGAATTTTTATTTATTTTCTCTTTTTCTAAAGAAGAAAGAAATTTATTTTTTTGGATTTTGGAAGTTGCCTCTTAATTTTCGAAAGAGGAACTTTTTTTTTAAGAAAATGTTTTGAATTTCTAAGCTTTTATTAATTTACAAAAGTACTTCTAAAGAAAAGTAAAAATATTTTTTGGACTTCAATTTTTCAAACTTTTTTTTATTGACACTTATGAAAGAAAGACATCTAAGGAGTATTTTTATTTTTTTTTTCTGGATTTTTATTTCTAATTTTTTTTTTGGAATTTTTCGGAAATTACTTCAAATTGAAGGAAACCCGTATTTTTGGATTTTGATTTTTATTAATTTTAATTTTTTTTGTATGAAAGACATTAGAAAGAAGGAAACCATTTTTGAGTTTTAAAAACTTTTTTTTTTTTTTTAATTTTCTAAGGAAAGATTTCTAAAGAAGGAACTAAAGGAAAATATTTTTGGATTTTTGAAAATTGGGGTCGGAACCGATGAGGTTTGCCTACATATCTCACATCCGGTGAGAATCAAACCCGCATAGTTCTGTCAGTTTTGACAAAACAAAAATACCTTTTTTTTCTTTTCCTAAAAAAACACAAAACACTTTCTTTTCTTCTTTTTTTTCTTTAAAATTTTGGCAGAATTTCAGTATATTTTGGGACATTGGTTTTTCAAAACAGACAATTATTTCTCCTATTCCTCATATTTACTCTCCTTCTCTCAACTTTTCCTCTATAAGCCGGTCAACATGCAAATCCGAAGCAAAAGAATGCACAAGTAGCAAGTAAGATGCATCAGGATGGTCTTTTTATTTCGGGTACACCTGTCCTAGACAGACCCAACCCCTGTGTTGAGTCTCCAAAGTCAAATGCACATGATGCAAACAAACGTTCCTACTAGGGATCCGGCATGAGGCTAAGTTATTCTAAGTTTTATATGTTCTAGACTGTGTACCCGAGCGGACAACTCAAGCCGAGGAGGGGGCTACGTAGCGGGAACCAAAAGGCCATCCGGCTTAGTAACTTGTCCGAGCCTCTTTCTTATTTCAATGTATGACACTGACAGAATAAGGAGTCACAACCAGCGAGCACATCTCCGAAGATGAGAAGAGAAGGGTTTTGTAGCAGTTTATATACAGTTCAGATAATATCAAAGCGGTAAAAGCATCATTTAGCACATTAGGCCCAAAGATGTAATAAAATCAGATAACAGATAAAGCTAAAATATAACAATTCATCTAAGATCGAATTCTGAACCCTGAACCAGAGATTCTGGGTTCTTCTCCCCAGCAGAGTCGCCAGAGCTGTCACACCTCCTTTTTTACACACCCGAAGGTAGTATAAAGGAGTTTTTTCACGTTAAGTGATATTATTTGAAATGGGATTATTTATTTATCAGAGTCTCCACTTGGGATAGTTTATTTGGTGTCCCAAGTCACCGGTTTATTTTTAATCCCAAATCGAGAAAATTTCGGCTTTCCTTTGGAAGTTTGTGAACCAGAAATTCTGAATAAGGAATTCTGTTAACTCGAGGGAAGGTGTTAGGCACCCCTGGATTCCGTGTTTCTAGCACGGTCGCTTAAACTATTATAATTGACCCATTATATGATTTTAATAGATGTTCTAGCCTATGGTGCAATTTTAAACCTTTAACCGCTTTTATTCAATTTTTAGGAAAAATTGTAACGTCATTTAAAAAATATCTTGAACCACGTCACATAAATACACCCGCAGTCCGCAACATATTTTATATAACATTGTTGAGATTTGGATTTGGGTCACATAAATGTGCACCCGAGTTTAGGAAGGTAAATTATTAAAATAACACGCCTAAAGCAACTACGCGTTTGCAACTTTGCGAGGACCATGAAAATTCATTAAATGGCATGCCTCGATTTCCAAGAATAAGCAAGATCAAATAAATGAGGGCCATGATTAATTTTACTATCTAATATGGCGCACTTATAATGATTAAAGGAGTCTAGTTAACTAACTAAAGGCCTAAAGTGATTTGAGTTCCATCTAGGCAGGCGAACAACTTAGTCTTTAAGAATCTATAAAAATGGAATAACATTTGGTTACATGGAAGCCAAGCGAATATAGGCACAAATCACTTTCTGCTATTTTGCACATTGGAAAACAAAGGGCAAAGGCTTAATTGAAGCCTGTAGCGCGTCTTTGACTCGAGGAAAACACTGGGCCAATGTTAAAAGCCCAATTACCAAATCCAGCACCAAATTATAGTCATGCCCATTGCTTTAAAGTAGAATCAAATGTTGTTTTGTAGACCAGCACCAAAACGTGTACACAAACATTCTTCAAAGTCATGAGAACTAAGTACACAAACATTTGGACTCCCTAGTAGATCAAACGCCTAAGCCCGATTTCATTCATTAATCCAATCCAAAAATATTTAAACAAACAATTGATAGTGTTTTAAGAAAGCTAAAAAGAAAAACCCCACACAATGACTCTGAATTCTCTTTTAAAAGCAGTCCTTGAAACTATAAAGTAAAAGATTCATTTCAAACACTCCTACAATACATAATGTTCATGGCAAGGAAGATATCGCACAGTATCTTTCAACAGAACACATAGTCATCCTTTAACATTAGCCTATTTACAGCTAGCTCTAACATGAGATTACTACCAAACCAGGTAACCCTGAATGATATCGCCAAAACTAAAGGACACTGAAGACAACATGCTTTTCGGATGAGTCTTTTATCTACAGTATCTTAAACACTCCCCAAATTGAATGCAGGAACAACAAATTCCATCAGCTAATCTAGACATTAACTAAGGAGACAAAGAATTGAAGCTAAAAAAACATGTAAAAGAAAAATATAACTAGGCTTGTACAGAAAGAAACTAAAAACATGTTGTGAACTTTAGTTTTCCATTCCATCTTCAAATCAGGTTATCACATAAGGAAAAATTCAGAGAATCATGTACCTGGATATTGAAAGAGCAAAAATGAAAAATCAGTAGAGAGTCAGTAGCAGAAACAGTCCAACACCCAGCAATGAAACAGTATTTCAAAATCAAATTCAAACCTAGCTTTAAACAACCACGACTCAATCCATTTTCAATCCAGAAAGTAAAACCTTTGTTTTCTGATGATTTGAACTAAGATAATAAGATGAGAAGAACCAACAACAAAGCAGAATTTTCACTAGATTTCATGAAATTGACCTGAATTCAAAGTTGTTCCAGAATTTCTTCAAGAGAGGCTGTCAGTCAGTGTTTTTAGGTTTTTTCTTATCTCTCTCTAGGTCTAGGTCTGCCTTGAAGTGCAAGATAGAGATGCATTTATAGGCAAGAAAGTAGGGCAACTAACAGAGAATTAGTTTTTCCTTAGGCCCTTTTCATATTCTGATTTTAGCTTAGGAGTCCTTATTCAATTTTTGATTTTGCCCAAGTAGCCTCAGTTCACATATCAGAATTATAAAATAAACCCCTTCCCTAGCTTCCTAGAAGCTTCCCTTTTTTGTTACAAAAGATTCCCCATTTCAATTACCCAAATTACTCTTTTAGAACCCTGTTATTACCCCCTGAGCCTAATGGGTCAAGTTGACCCGTTAATGAAACCAAGAGTGGGTTCAATTCTGACCCAACAACCCAAATCAAACCCCTATTGGGATGAGGTCTGCAATGGCTTCAAAGCCCAAACACAGGTGGACTGAATCAAGTTAGTCAAAAGGCAAATACTTGAAAAAATTTCGAGGAATAAGCATATACCAATCAACCGATTACACAAATGAGCAAAAATTAATCAAGTTATCCAAATAGCCCTAATTAAATTAACTAGATGACCAATTGGAACAAAAACCATGCCATTTAGTCAACAGAAATGAAACAAATCAAGTAGGACCGGAAAACAGTCTTTGCAATAAAAGAACGAAATGAAAAACCAACGAAGACCAAACAGACATTTCCCAAACTTGGCCGAAAATTTTGTGAAATTTCAAATAAGAACTCGAGCTCGAGACCTGGCACTCCAACGTCATCCCCAAATAATGTTAGTCACTAGTCCTTTGTCAAACACAACTGAACAACACTATTTCGTGACAAAGACGGCTCTAAAAACTCATGCGGGTTGGAACAAACATCATATATGTCCAGGTTTGGATTTGTCTCTTAGAACTCAGCTTTTAGATTCAAGATTCGAATCGCTCCGGGGGGGGGGGGGGATTTGAAAGGAATGGAGTGAGGATTTGGAACGAGGAGAATGGAGGGGTTCTGGGGTATCGATTTGGGGTCGTTTGGAGGTGGCGCCGCCACCGGAGAAATTGGGCGGCGCTAGGGTTCCGCTTCTTTGATCTAAAATTCAAAGAGTTTCATGGGGGATTCGAGTTGAATGGATTGGGGATTTGGAATGGGGAGGTGGAGGAAATTCAAGGGTGTAATTTTGGAGGTGATTGGCCGCCGGCCGCCGCCATGGGCAATTTTCGGCGGGCGGAATAGGGCGGCGATGAACAGGTCTCTGATGGGTGTAAGGTGAGAGACGATGGGAGGGGGTAGGTAAGTGTTTGGACACTTTTATATTAAACCCTTCCCCAGTTCCGGTCCGTTGGATTAGAGGAAATCAACGGCTGAGATCTCATAATAGTGAAATGGGGTCGTTTGGATGGTAAAGGGGCAGACCGAATTAAGGGAATGGGTTTGGGCCGGTTTTGAGGGTATTTGGACGGGTTTGCAGGTGGGCTGGCCCAAAAAAATTATTTCTTTTTATTAAAAACCTTTTTCTTCTTTTCTCTTTTTTTTTTCATTTTCAAATTTTGTTAATTACAAATTAAAAATAAAATTTGATTTAATTCTAAAATGAAATTAATAAACTAATTGCTTCTCAAAAATTAATTAAGTCCTAAATTAAAAGAAAACTATAAAAAATTCGAAAATTTAAAAGTTAAAATGCAAAATAAACTATTTTTGTTATTTTCTTTCATTTTTATAACATTACTTAACTAATTAGCCCTAAAATATAAAATTGGATTCTACATGCAAATGCAATGTATTTTTGTATTTATTATGAATTAAATAAATTAAAAATGCACACAAAACACGAAAATTATGTAATAATTCAAATAATTAAAAGAAAAATCCTGATTTTGGGAGTTTTGTAGGAGTAATTCATGCGAGGCAAAAATCACATGCTCACAATGTCCTGTAGTAGCATCAATTAGTTGATCTATGTGCGGTAAAGGAAAAGAATCTTTAGGGAAAGCTTTATTCAAATCAGTATAGTTACACAAACTCGCCACTTACCATTCTTTTTTAGTACCACTACAATATTAGCTCACCAATTAGGATATTTTACCTCTCGGATATACCCAATTTTTAAAAGCTTTTGTACCTCATCCCGAATCACCTGGTTTTTGAATGATCCTTGCTTCCTTTTCTTTTGTTTGACATGTGGGTATAGTGGATCTTCATTCAGCTTATAGGTCATCACCTCCGGGGGTATACCTGTCATATCTGAATGTGGCCAAGCAAAGCAATCTGCGTTAGATTTTAAGAATTCAATTAACTTAAATTTCATCTCTGGGCTCAGGTTGGTTCCGATGTAAACTTTTCTGTCCGGCCAATGTATAAATAACATCACAACTTCTAGTTCCTCAATTATTGTTTTGATTTTTTCGTTCTCTTCTGGCTCTTGAATAGTATCAGGCCTTGAGTTTATATCCGTTTGTCCGTATTCGTTTTAGGTTTGAGTTGTTAAACCCTCAACTGAATTTTGTAATTGCTATATTACATCTACAACGTCATATTGTATGCTTGAATCCGTCACTGAATTGATACTTCTAGAAGCATGTTGATCATCACGGATTTGCCTAATTCCCCATTGTGAGGGGAACTTCATAACCTGATGTAAAGTAGATGGAACATCATCCATCCTGTGAATCCAAGGTCTGTCGAGGATCATATTGTATGCCATATCCATATCTATTACTTGAAATATCGTATCTTTGACTACTCCTTCTGCAAATGTGGTGAGTATTATCTCCCCTTTTGTAACAACGCTTGAATTTTCAAATCCAGATAAGGTACGTGCTTTGGTTACCAATTTGTCATCAACTGCATCTCGTTTACTACTCTTAAAAGAATGGTATTTACAAAGCTACCTGGATCAATCAAAACTCATTTCACATTAGTATCGTGTAAGAGTAGAGATATTACCAGTGCATCATTGTGTGGGATTAACATGCCATCTGCGTCTGCATCATCAAATGGCATACTGTCTTCTTCCAAAACTTGGCGAACTCGCCTTTCGTGGGTGACTGTGATTTTTGACACCATTTTTGCATTTGTATATGTCACACCATTGACCTCCTCCCTTCCGCTTATGACATTAACCATTCTCTTTAGTGACGGAGGCTTTGGTGGCTCCTATCTATTCTTCATATTTGCTTGCTTACCCTGCTCACTAAACAAATCAGTTGAGTAGCCTTGTTTTAATAAGTGCTCTACTTCACCTTGTAGCAATTTGCAATCTGTTGTTTTGTGACTGTGATCATTATGAAACTCACACTAGAAATCAGGGTTTCTTCTTTTTGGGTTCGATCTCATTTTCTTTCGCCACTGCACCTTGTCTCCCTTGCTTCTTAAAACAGCTACCAACTCAGATATGCTAACATTAAAACTATAACCACCAATCTTCGTTTGTGAACTTCTGTCATTGTCCCACGTTTCTCGCGTGTCTCGCTCCTTTCCAAACTTTGCTAAAGAACCTGAATCTCTGTCCCTTGATCTGGAGTCGTACCTCGAGTTCTCTTGTTTTGAATGTGAATCCCTTTCTGCTGGTCCTATGTAAGGTTTGTACATGTTCGTAATGGACCCTTTTTCAGTTTTTGGTCGCCTCGAACTTACTCTTTCATCTCCCCGTGATTGAGTGATAGTATCTTTTTTCTATCTGCAGCTTCGTGCTATACCTGTTATAAACATCGTTCCAAGTTGTTGTAGGTAATTCTCGTAAGCTTTATTTGAGTCTCCTCGTGGCTTCTAAGCTTTTTTCATTTAGGTTACTTGTGAATGCCATAACCGCCCAATCAGGCACACATGGTAACATCATTCTTTCAATTTGGAATCTATCCACGAATTCCCTGAGTAGCTCTGCATCTCCTTGTTTTATTTTGAAGATGTCTTCCACCCTCTTTTCAATTTTTTGAGCTCCCGAGTGTGCTTTTATAAATGAATCCACAAGCTCAACAAAAAAATCAATAGAATTTTCAGGTAAAGAGAATACCATATCAGTGCTCCCTTTGTGAGTGTTTCACCGAATTTTTTTACCTTCACCGACTCAATCTCTTGCTTGGTCAAGTCATTGCATTTCACGCCAGTTGTAAATGCAGTTACATGATCTCGTGGATCGTTTTTCCCATCATACTTCGGGATATCGTACATCTTAAATTTTTTTGGAATAGATAAAGGAATGGAACTTGGCTTCCAGGGTTATTGAGAATATTTATCCATATCTACTTTGATTATAAGTGGAACACCAGGTATCTGATCTATTTGATCGTTCTGTTCCTTGAGCTGTTTCTGCAAAGTTAGTACTAAACTTTGTAAATTAGAATTAATTGGAATACCTGACCTTCCATCACGAGATTCGCTAGGAGTTCCTCCACTGCCTGAATTGGCGAATCCCGAGTATGGGTTTTCTGTGGTTGCGGTGTTATTCAGAGGTGGAGTTAGTGGTACAGTTGGCAACCCACTAACAAAAGCTTGAAGAGCATTGTTGACTTGTTCTATGATTAATTGATTCAATGCTTCATCAATAGCTTGATCATCTCCTTGTTGGTCATTCGCATGTGATATTGATCTATCAGATGACCCGATAGATCTGGTTCAACTAGTGAAGGGACTGGAGTTCCATCCTCTGGTTGATTTTGCTGGTTCAACTGGTGTTGCTAATTTTGTTGGTTGTTATCGTTAGCAGTCCACATGATCTTTTGATAAAAAAAAGAATTTGGAAAGTGAGAAGATTATTAAATTTCCGGCAACAGAACCAATTTGTTTAACAAAAATCGTGTAATTCGGTCAAAACTTATTTTATAAGAAGTACTCGGGCTACTGATAATAAAAAATTCTATATTTACTTAGTGATAAGAAATAAAATTAGAATATGAGATAGCAAAAATAGTCAATAATAAGCAAAAGAAAGTAATTGTATTCCAATAATAATCAGAACGTGTCTGTACAAATGATATTTTTTTCTCCTTATATAGGAGTATCACCATGAATAAATACAAGATTTTTCATGGCAAAAAAAATGCACAATTTAACTATAATCATTATATAAAAACCAATTTGTGGTTACTAACTTTTTTTTAATGTAATTTTAACAACTTGAGACAAATATTTTTATTTTCGTCAAAAATCGTACACAAAATCAACGATAAAATAATATGTGATTAGCAATTTCATTTTTGTAGCTAAATAGTATTCCATCAATGGTGTTTAATATTTTTTTGGTGGGAAATCTTATTAGAAAAAGTTTGTTACAAAAAATTTGAATATCATCCCTAAATTAGCACACCCAAATATGATCTAATACTTATCACAAAAAATGAGTGATTTGTGACGAATTTCTAGTTGTAGCTAGACACTATATTTTTTTGAGACAAAACTTCATTGTGGCTAAATTAAGTATTATATAGGGACAATAGAATGATCGTCACAAATTATCTACCTTATTAGTGACAAAAACTATGGTCACAAATAAGTACAATATTTTGTAGCTAAAGTTCGCATTATTTGGCTACAAATTTTTAATTGTTGCTATTTTAACAATTTTTTTTGTTATGAAACTTTTTCGTATCTAAATTTAAGCATTTATTAAGACAAAAGATCTTTCGTCACAAATGATATACAATGTCAATGACAAAAAAAGTTTCGTCACTAATAATATTATCTTTGTAGCAAAATATTTCTCAGTAAATGGTGCCAACTCATTTTTTGGTGGGAAACTTTAGTGGACAAAATTTTGCTACAAAATTTTGTATTTCGTCACTAAAAGTAAGTGACTCGTGTATTTAGACACAATAGGTAATTTTTGTCACGATAGTTAACAATTGGTGACAAATTTTATGTCGTAGCTAAAAATTTTGTAGCTAAATATCACATTTATTGTAATGAGTTACGTCTTTCTCCTTTTATGACCGAATCATTAAGAGCATTAATGATATTAATGAGACGTTATAATTGGTAATTGTAACTGTTCATGAATATTTTGTAAGAGGTCATTCATGTTTTCATAATTAATGATTCATCATGAATCTTTCCTTTTTATTCTCTTGATTCATACCTCTTCATGTAACCACTTAAACTTGAGCGCTCATGCCTTCTTCTCCCGTGAGTGATTTGCTCGTATTTATTATGACTCGTGCCTCTTTTAATGCATCTTTCCAGTTGTCGCTTTCTTACTGATCCACGTGTCTTGATATATCAGCCACTAATATAAATCCACGTGTAATATTTATTTTTACCAATACAATATGATGAAAAAAATTTGTACATTAATAATATGCCTGTGTAAGCATCTAACTTCATCAACTTACATGCCCCATTTCTGACTTTTGATAATTCGTACAGCATTGTGGTACTCCCACAACTATAATATTGCATGACAATAATGCAACACTTCCTTGACTAATGCAAGATGCAACTCTTGTATTAGGAAGGGATTCTACCGCCTAAAATGGCAGTTTCAACAAGACTGGAGTTATGCCTAGTTAGTCTATTATGAGATTACAATGTGGTAAGTAGTAGGATACCAATTTCCACCGTACAGCAAGCTAAATTGGCAGTGACCAACTTCAATATGAATTGTTACATTTTGGCAAAGTAAATGGGTTTGTTCCCTTAGAATTATATTTACAGGCACTTAATTTGTGTTGAGACTTGGCAAATTAATGAGTTAAAGCCTGGATGTGTAAATACAGAAAAACATTAAAAGGAAGAAAACACTCAAATTCCAAACAAACACGCATGCTTATGCATAGGGTGGCAAACAGGGATGCGGGTTGGATATGGGAAATGTAAAAGTGGATAAATTATCCGAGCCGATCCATATTTAATATGGATAGAAAATGATTAACCGGATGATAATGATGATCACTTTTGAGAGAATTCCTAGTCTTCCAAACTTGAGGAACCCCCAAATTGTGTCTTTGCAAATGTAAAAGTTAAACTCATTAGTTATCCATTTTTTAAGTGGATAATATGAATCTTATCCATATTTAATCTATTTTTAAAAAATTCATTATTCAACCCATTTTGTTGTGGATAATATGAGTGGATAATTGTTTATTTTATCCATTTTGCCACCACTACTTATGCAATACATATATATATATATATATATACTGAATGAATCTTAGATCAAACCCATATTTCCAATAAAACAATTAAGAATCTCGAAGCTATAATATGATTCAAAAGACCTTCACCATAAAATGAGAATGATGAAGTTGTATACAGCCATACAAAAGTTCAACTACGTAGAAATCAAATACACATAATTCTTATAGTTTGTCGATCGGACTTCAAGTGGCAACAGTCTTATTATTATTATTGTAAAACTCACAACTGATCAAAGAATGTCTATCGCTTTCGCTATCTACATACTAATGAAGCAAATACAATATGCCAAAATAAATAAATAATAACAGTCCATAAATAAAATACTGAAAAAATTGCCCTCATTATCTCCTCTCCTCTTGAAAGAAAAAATCATTTTAAAGGAAATTATCTGGTTTGATTTTCCTTTTTCTCCTTTTTTTTT
>MU736726.1:1610-23888 GCA_026770625.1 Nicotiana glauca | reverse complement strand
TTTTTTTTTGGTTTATGTTGCCTACCCAAACTCTCCTTAACTTAAAAACAGTATTCACAAATAATCTGTATATCTCACGTCCACAGTTATTAATTAATACTTCTAAGTTCCTTAGGGTAAGCTCGCTAGCTATCAAGCTCACACTGAAACATATTGGGCGATGCAAAAGAATCCAAGTTACCAAAAATAATGTCATGCTCCTCAATAAAGCTACTCGACTCTTGGCAATCAAAGTACGTTTGAATATCATCGGGGAAACTCCGCCGTGGCCTATCCGGCTCCGGTGGCGTCTCCGGACAGTCTGCTGCCGATGTTCTTTCAAGCATTTCCTTGAACCTTGAAGACTTCAACAAAAGCCCTAACGCAGATGAAGCCGTGGCGCCGGTAGCTGGATGTGGCAGCACCACGGCTGTTGCATCGGAGTTCGAGCTTTGTTGTTGTTGTTGCTGCTGCTGTTGCTGTTGGAGGAAACAAAATTCCATCTCCTCTTTGGTATTAGGCACGGAATGAATGTCATCAGCGTTAGGGTTAGGGTTTGGTTCAGTATTGTCAGTAGGGTTGTTAATGGTAGTAATGTTATTAGTTTGGTTGGAGGGACGCAGCCATTTGATATAACGGCTAAGGTCAAAGTTTGTAACTGCGTTTAACCCACGATATTCTATAGCTGCCATATCATAGGCTGTTGCTGCTTCCTCTTGAGTAGCTGCATGTGATGATTGTGTAATCAGAAATTTTAATAAGGAAATTCAAAAAATATGCAAAAACGTCATACTTGATATTCGATTCGAACCTATATCGTAAAGTAATTTTCGAATCACATTTATAACTGTAGTAGAAGCTTTTATATTTAAGAGATTCAACAATATATATATACGGAAAAGGCCTAAAAATGTCACTCAACTTTCAGAAATGGTTTATCTATACCATCCGTTAAAAAATTATTATTTACATGCCACTACTGTTAAAGAAATGGCTCATTCATGCCATTATTGACTAACGGCTCAATTTTTATTTGGCTCATCCATGCGATTGTCGTTAGTCAATAATGACATGGATGAACCATTTCTTTAACGGCGTGGCATGAAATGACATTTTCTTAACGGATGACATGGATAGACCATTTCTAAAAGTTGAATGGCCTTTTTAGGTCTTTTCCAATATATATATATATATATATAGACCAGAGATCTATGAAACAACATATTTTCACTAAATATATAAACTTCTGGTTCCCCGAAAGAGAAATCTCTCTCCGGTAAACATGTAAGTTACCTTTTATATATATATATATATATATATATATATATATATATATATATATATATATATATAACACTCTGGGCTTGCATGTGATTTTACCTTCCCAATAATTTTTAAAAAAAGCGCGAGGGAGGACGAAAAGAAAGAATTGATGTTGATGGGTATTTTGGGAATGATGCGGTTATAATATACGTATTTAATTCAAGAAACTTATTTGCATGAGAAATTGGGTGAGATCTTGAAAAATGAGGACATGGGGCATGTGATATGAAATCTTAAATAGTCGCAGGCCTAGCAGTTGAAAGTTGGTGATCTATATACCCAACAACCAACTATATTCAATTCTTTTCCTTCCCTAATTTAACTTCGTAGCTGTTTTGGCTCACTTATTTGACTTATTTTTTGCTTCCATGCCTATGTACGGCTACAGTAACACAAAAAGAGGCCCTCAATTTGTAACTAAACATAACTGTATTCATTTGGCAATACTAATACTGACAAAGAAGTACATGCTAACGACTACATGTAGTCATGACATGTGGCAATCATTATACTTATACCTTAAGTGCAATTAAGAATAATATCACAACACTTGGATTGATTTAGGGACAGTTGCTTTTGAAAATGACGTATTTGTAAGTTTGTTTAGGTAAGCAACCAAAATATATTAATTTTGGTGCGCTACCCTCAACTTGCCAAACTTGTTTAAAGTTTCTGTCATTCTTATCCCACACTTTTCATTTAAGCCGGAAACATCAATTAATTAGGAGGAAGGATTAAATTTTTATTTTTTGCTTTTTGGGTTTTCTACCAAAAATGATGAGGGGGTTGGGTTGGGTTAAAATTTTAAGAGACAACATAGTAAATATAGAGAATAAAACTTCAATTAATAGGAAATACATACTAGTAAGAATCTCCTACGTACCATATGTTCCGAGGTAGAGATATTTGTTGCCAAACACCCTTCCAATGCGAGCCTCCCATCTTCCATTATGGTGGTGTCTAAAATCAAAAGTAAATTATACTTAGAACAAGATCACCATTGAACACGTAATAGATTTCAATATAAGCATCCCAAGTATATAGAATTAATGGGCATAATTAGACGACAACAGTAGATGACTTTTTACCATCTGTCTAAGTATTAATGGGCATAATTACATATGGTATCTGTGCTGGTAAAAGACAGTAAATACCCTGTATAATAGTAAAGGTGCGAGCAAGTTAATTCGTACACCAATATTATCAATATGTGCATATAATAGAAATCAACTCTTCTTGTGATGAACTACATACGAGTTGATGAAGTGGAGTACGTACACATGGATGGAAGAAACGTGAAGCATTTAAGAAGAGACCATAGTTGTTCAACGTACCAATAGGACATATTTAGATGCCACATTAGCATGAAGGACGGGAAGGGGAGAAGACTCCATAACAGTGCATGGTAGAAANCAAACCCCCAAAAAAAAAAACCAACTCAAAAATATTACTAGTAGCTATCAAATGCATGTCAATTATTCCCTTTTTCCTCCCAACAGTTCGAATCCATATCCTTGGACTTGCCAAGAATATCTTCCTTTTCCTTCTTCCCTCTCTTTCTTGGGGCGGAGGGGGTGACCAGCTTGTAGCTTTAATGAAATGCAGCATTTTTAGATCACGATCATTTTTGCGGCAAGTATTAAGGTCAAACATTTCTCGAGGATACCTGGAGTAGTAGTACTTTTCCCGTCTCATAATATGTGTCGTGGTTACTAAAAATGATTGTCTCAAATTATTTATCAAGTTCAAAACAGAATTAGTTATATTTTTTCTTTTTTACCCTTAATAATTAATCGCATTCACTAAAAATATGGATAATGTCACCGCGGATAGAGATGACACGTAAATTGAGAAAATATTTAATAAGGGTAAAGTAGTCAAAAACTATTCTGTCTTAAAGGGCGTGCACAAGAGAATCACGACACATATTATGAGACGAAGAGAGTAGTAATTTAATGGTACTTAGGTAGCTGGAAAAAATAATTGTACTATAGTTAATTTACAAGGGGCCACACGTTCTCCATCAAATGTTTTTGTACTGAGCATTCAGCGTTATATTAAGAAATTTAATTTGTAGCTGTGGTATGAAAATGATTTTTCTCTAAGATGTGGATTAATTACCTTGCGACGCCTCTATATTTTGATACTCCCCTGGAAAAACCACTGCTTTTTCTGCAAATATATATCATGAATAAGAAATTCATTAGCTAACTATGTAAAAAATTATGAAGGGGAAGCTTTTATTTCTTTTATTGGACATAAAAATGTACCTTCTCAAAGAACCAATATATTCTTCTTTTGATTGAGCTTCCATTTCCTTCAGCTCTTTTTCGTACGTCAACACCTATATTATTAAAATAAAAGAATCGTGATTAGACAAGGTTAAAAAATCTACATTACAAAGGAAATTAATAAGCAAATTAAAAAGAAAGATAGGATTCCAGATTAATTACGGGGAAATTAAGGATGGTGTCTTGACCCCAATACTTCAACGCCGCCAAATCATATGCATGAGCTGCTGCTTCTTCATCATCATAAGCCCCTGCGAAAAATTAAAATTCAGAAAAAAATCAATTGAATTCAAAATCTCAGTTATAAGTTACTGTAAAGGTGACATTTGCAATGTATGTTATTAAATTGGTGGGCCTTGCGTCGGCAAAGGCTTAATGTGAAAATGATATGTTCATGATAATATTGAAAAAAAATTAGAATGATAACGATATAAATTAAACTTACCCAAATAAACTGCATTTAGTCGGATTTTGTGATAAGCACGATTTGCGCCAGCGCAACCAAAGTATAAACGCCAAAACAAAAAGGAAACTTTCCATCAATAAAATGTAGTTCAACAATATCATATCTAATAACTGATCTCTAAATAGGTCACTAACCAAAACATAGAAATAAAAATAAAAAATAAAAATGGTGAACCTTGTCTTCCTTTTTTGTTCTGAGTTTCGTTCCAGCAATTTTTATCCCATAAATGAGCTTCATATCGGCCCGTCCACCGGTGCCTATATATGATCAGAATAATTAAATGACACAATTAAAAGGAAAAAAATAATAAATTTTAGAGAAAATATATTATACCGAGTGACGCCTCTGTAAATGGAGCTACGTTGTGGAGGAGAGTCTCTGGGAACACTCTTACGTGTTCGTTTCGCTTTGCCAATGGCATTGCCATCACTTTTATTATTACTAGAAGAAGACGAAGAAGTAGTAGTAGTAGTACCATTCTTCTGATTCGACTTTGAGGTTTTCGCCATGAAAAAATATGTATAGAAAAAAACAGAGCTTGTTCAAATTAGGAATGAGTCCTCCAATAAGAAAGGGGAATGAGATGGATATTTATATGAATAATGATATAAAAAGTAGAAGATTTAATTTAATTTAATTAGAAGAGAAGGATGGAGGAAAAAGGAAGGTGGCAAAATAGAGGAGGAAAGCCGGCGGAGGAAATGGTGGTTTTTTGTGGATGGCCGTCTCGTCTCTTATAAGGCAGGCGAGGCTCTCTTTTGTGTTTCTTTCTCAATTGTCTTCACTACTGTTCCTTTGCCCTTTCCTTTTCTCTCTGTTTTATTTGCTCTTTCTCTCTCTCTCTCTATATTCTTCAGATTGATTTGGCCTTTCCGCTTTTTCTGCCTTGATTTATATCCTTTTACTCAATCAGACTTTCCTAATCCCATTTAATTAAAAAAAAAATCCCATTTAACTCTTTCTTTTCTTCCTTTTTCCTATTTTAATTTCCCATGCCGCTCTCGAATTTTAGGTTAAAAATTAGGTGCAGCATATTAGCTCCACCAAAAATCCTCCCTTCTATCTTTTCCTTATATATATATATATATATATATATATATATATATATATATGGCCGGTAAAACTTTTTTTCGTCCGTAGTTATATCAACCCGATGAATATATGATATATGTCTTTATTATACTATTATCATTAAATCAATATATTCTCACACTAATTTATCACATAACTATGATAAATTAGTATGAGTAGAGGTAAACATTGGATGCATTGTTTATGGTCGACTTTGATCTAGAAAAGAATTTTGAGGGAAAGAAAAAGAAATTGAAAGAGTATAACCTAATTACGTGGAATAGATTCAAACTTGTAATACCACGGTCCAATAATAACATATTGGGGGGCACTGGGCTGCTTTTGCATGGACAACCTCATCTTTTTGGAAAAAAATGAATAATGAGTAGCAACAAGGATAATTTGGAATGGTAAATTTGAAATATTCAAGTATATCAAAATAGGCTGAGCATATATTACTGCCCATTTTGTTGGGTTAAACTAGCCCAAAGACACTTTTAACATGGTGTGATACTGTCCGCTTTGAGCCAAGCCCGTACGTTTTTTTTCCAAAAGGTCTCATACCGTTAAGAGACCCTTACACCTTATATGTAGACTCCCAATCTTTGCAGCTACCAATGTGAGACTTCGTTCGCATATCCAACATTTTTTCCTTCGAACTAAGTTCCACGTGGCCCATTACCACGATCCACGGGTCAATTTTCGAGATTACTGTGTGTCACCCACATTATTAGAGTATTATTGTGGCGCCCCGAAGCCCACAACTAGCTTCTGCTTGTGTGCGTGCGGCCCCGTACCATCACTCCGCCATCTCCATACTCATCCCGCTGAACCTGAACTCTGATACCAGTTGTTGGAACATGCGCAGCGGAAGCAAGCATACAAACTAGATATCAAATATATGTAAACTAGACAACGCAATACTAATGAGATTAGAAATACTAACCTCTTGAAATAGTTACACAAATCTTCCAAACAACAAGTATCCAGGGCTGCAGTCTTCTGCTAATTGCCTAGTGATCACGCTCAACTGAGTCTCGCAATAGACTATGCGGGCGTTGCAAATATAGTCTGAGTAATACTGCCCAGAGTCAAACCACAAAGAATTAACGTATCAAGTACTCTTGTCAGACTTACTAAATTCACACAATCAATTCCCCCAAACGTTGTGATTCCCAATTGATGATCTTTCTAACAACTAAAAAATTAAAAATAATTACCAGCTGAAAATTAACTATGCTTGATGTGTAAAAAGTTGGAATAAGGTCTAAGGTGATGGTTTCCCCCGTTGTTGATTTCCTTGGTTGAATATGTTTTATAACTGAGACTTAGTTTTTTCTATCAATCACGGACGCTCCAGCTATCATAAATCTTTCTCAAGCAATTATGATAATTTACTAGACGCACTTTCTCAAGCTACACTAGCTAGATTCACAATACAGTTCACTTAGATTGCATCCGAGGTATCGTCATCTCTAATCCAGCCTCTAAACCCTCGGTTATGACTCTTGTATATACTCCGGGAGTGATGTTGTTCATACAATCACCTAATTATGTACTCTCTCTTAAGAAGATACACACTAAATAGGGACGGATAATTGAGGGCTCTTTCAATTAGCCACAATCAAAACATAGATGAACAAATAGAGATTAACAACCAATTAAAAACTATATTAATATAACAACCAGGTCTTCCCTAACGGGTTTCAATAAAACCTTAGATTAAAGTATTTAGCTACTCATGACAATAACAAAAATCACAAAATAATTTATATTCAAAGGTAAAAGAACAAAGAAGAAGATTAAAAATTGATGCCCAATGATCCTCCTTGCCTTTTGCCCTTCCTTCTGATGTTTTTCACTTCCAAAAAAATCCTTCTTCCTTTCTTGATCGGCTTCCTTCGTTTAATATAGGGTTTAGGCTTAAAATCCCGTGTTTTGCACTTTGGTCCCTAAAATTTACGTGTCCTGCCACGGTTACGCCAGGATCGCTGCCAGAGTGGCCTTCAGAATCTATAGCAGTGTTCTGCGGCGGTCCTACCGCGGTTACGCCCGGACAGTGGCAGACCAGCTTCAGTTCTGGCTTTGTCCCTTCGCTCGGTGCACTTTGTGGATATTGTATGATTGGCCTCCTTTTCTCCGTATTTGATCCCAACAGTACTCCACAGACTTCTTTTATTGGATATAGCCTGTAAAGCATGAAAAGCACTAATCAGAGCATTTTGTTATCACTTTTTACCGTAAAAGCTATACAAAAATGTGGTTCTTTAGGGCCCAATTATAGTCTAATTTACCTATTATCAACACCCCACAATTAAATCTTTGCTCGTCCTCGAGAAAGTTAAACCACACTTCTAGGCCTAATCGTTTGATGCATTACCCTGTTTATGCCACACCCTCCATTATGAAAGAACAACCTAAGCAGTGCAACAGCCACACCTCAAGTGAAGACTCTAATGCCATGCCACACTCGTGCTTACTCTATATACTCTAAACAGAGGTGAAGAATTGCTTTTTCTTCCTGAGTTAAATGCCCTCACATCACATTTTTTAGAGAAGTTCCACACACATAAAATCAAACAATAAAGAACTGTAGATAGAATAAATTCACTCATTCTCGGAAATAACATTCATATGCCACAAAAGATGCACCATAAGCTTGCCCGTAGTGTACTACTCTACTAATCGAGCTTATTCAATCTTGGATCAATTAGGACTTTATCTAGTTGTAATGTAGGCTACAGGACGGGTAGGATACATTTAGATATAAGAGTGACTACACCTCTCTAAGCACTTTAATACATACGTTTTAACATTTAAACCCCATACTTATGTCAAACCAAAATTCCACCTTCACATCAATGTAAATTACCCCATTCTTCTTTAAGCACACTTACTTCAAGAGCCACCACTTATCAAGGAATTTTTTTTTCAATTCAAGTGGCTCTTCTTTTTTCAAAACAGTGCACCTTTCTCCTTATTCAATTAGTTCCACTCAAAAGCCAAACCAACTACCCCACATTTTAACTTTTACAAAGTTTATAACAATTCAAGTGCTCATGAGAGGTAAAAAGGTTTAAATAGATGGTTAATTCAAACAAATAGGTAAGGCTTGTAATATGATTGCCAAAGAAAAAGGATTATAGGCTCAAAGAGGTTAACTAAGATACATAGAAATTAGGTGGGTAAAATATACATATATGGCTAACAAGAAAATGCCTATATCACTTCCATAACTGAACAACACTACTATTTCGCTTTGTAAACACACATGGCAAGTTCTAGGCATCAAATGCAATGCATTGAATACTGCAAAACCTCACACACACTTGGCTTGTAACTCATTCCGAATTAGTTTGTCAACACACTCACGTGAGTGTTCAAGTAAGACAAGGTATGCAAAAATAATGCTTGAGATTAAGAGTATACAAGTGAGCCTAGACGTCGCACCCTCAAGTTCATTTTAGTTATTTGCAGGTATGTACACTACGAGATGCATTCTTGCCCTCACCCATCTTAGCCCAAGAGCTAAGGGCCCTAAAAATATTAAAGAAAAATCTACCTAACTCGGCTCAAGAAAAGCCCTTGGAAAAGGACCGTAGTCAAAAGAAAAACCAAGGGGGAATTACTACACTACCTAAAAAGAAAAGAAAATAAATAAATAAAAAATTGGCTTTTTTTTTTCATTAGACTACTTCCCTCAAGAATACTGTCTAAGTGGTCCGTCATCAGGAATAGTCTCCTACATTTTCTAGATTTTTTTTATCTGACCTTAGCCCTCAAGAAACCTGTCGACAGTGTTTGTCGTTGGGCCAAGTCAGTGATGTTAACTACAACATACTTAATGCATATATACACTAACAATACACAACACTAATTCAAGTCTCCCACCCCGCACAAAAAAGAATATGGCATGTCCCCATGTCATAAAACAAATAAAGTGCATAAGGGTAAGAAAACTTCCCTGGTCATCACTCAGAGTCGGAGATGGTGTTGTGGTCCATTTTACAAGCCCTCCTATAGCGCGGAACCAAGCCATCATCCGGCTCTCATACCTGGCCTACCGTCTAGACATGGCATCCAAACGTACAAGCAGACCATCTGCCGAGGTGCAAAGTTCTTCCACCTTTTCCTCCAAAGAAGGCAACCCGGGTTGGCTGGAGTGTGATCTAGAGAACCCCTCCCCAGTCTGGGCTCTTTGAAAGGATACGGCTGTATCATAAGATCTCCTGGGTGGTGCCATGGGTGCTGGGGCATCATCATCGTCGTCAATCTCAATGGGTGTGGGTGCATCTCTGCCCACTGTGATCTTTGCAGCTCTGAATGCTGCTCTT
This sequence comes from Nicotiana glauca, assembly GCA_026770625.1. Classification (NCBI taxonomy): domain Eukaryota; kingdom Viridiplantae; phylum Streptophyta; class Magnoliopsida; order Solanales; family Solanaceae; genus Nicotiana; species Nicotiana glauca. The sequence continues at coordinate 14,424 of MU736726.1, read as the reverse complement.
GTGGTCAAAGTTCCATCTGTAGGACTGGCGGGGACATCAGCCAGCAGACATAACCTTGTCACAAGAGAGGGGAAGTAAAACCCCTTAGTCATCAGAGGTGACCGGAGGAACATTTCATCTCCAATGAGTTTCGCTACATCAAAGTACCTCTTGGTTACGAAGCACCAAACCAATAGAGCCCGTAAGCTGTTCACATCTGACGTGTTACTCGTGGGCAATAACCTACTGCAAATAATAGTGAACCAGCACTTAGCCTCCCATGTGAATAACCTGGAATGAAGGTTCATGTACTCCTGTTTCCAGACTGGATGTCCCCCTGAGCATATTGTCTAAATCAGAGTGTCCCAATCGACCCCTGGGGAGTTATGGTAACAATCATTTTCACCAGTGAACGGAGGCAGCTGCAAGACCTGACGGATCTTCAGTAATGAGGCATTACCACTTTTCCCCGCACAACGATAGAACGGCACATATATTTCGGGCAGTTCGCATAGAACTCCCGGACTATCATTGGGTTGGCCATTTCAGGTTCCTCGAACAAGAACTCCATCCCCATCCATCTGATTTCCTCGTACATGTCCGGATTTTCTACACGGAGGGCAGCTCCGTCAATAGCAATCTCAGGGACAAAGCTTTTTGTAGCTTTAGCATGAAATCTGTCCTCTGCCTCCTGTGACTCGAACCGGGTGGCATCATACGTCGTCAATTCGAAAGTGCTTTCCGTGTTCCTACTCATCTTTCGGGCCATAGTACCTGCAATCAATTCAGTATAACGATCAGGTACAGCCTAACATGTGCCAGTCAGATGGGTACTCAGACTTCGCCACCCGCTGGCACCAAACAATTCCCTTTTGTCAAACATGGCCAGTATAACCATCTAGTAAGGTGCCAAAGTTGACAACATTCACCATTGCCCCCACACCACTATCGGTGCTACAATATCACCTTATAAGACCCCACGCAAGCTTCCACAAATTAATAACTGTTAAGTGCTACCACCACCCACCTACATGGCCTTCCATAGTCGAGTAATTCGACAAAAGAGACAACTCACAAGCCACATGCTGCACTTCACCCCACAAAAAAATGTCAACAAAGAACACATCCCCACTTCTACACAAACCAACCCCAAACACCATCGACAATACCAAACTTGGAGTCTAAGACCCCATTGCAACCAAAATCAAGAATTCTACATAGAAACTACTATTAATTCAAAGTACACAAAGCAAAAGAAAAAATAGAACAACTTACTTGAAAATTACAACGGAGTCTTGGAAAAAAAAAGAAAAAAACGAGAAGAGGGACAAATTTGGGGAGGTGTTGGAGAGGTAGAGGAGGCGATTTGCATGGGGGTTGTGTATGGGAGAAGAGAAAGTTGTGTATGGGTCAGTGGGGTGGTGGGTTTGGTTGGAGGAAAGGAAGAAGAAGAAGGAATAAAAATGGGGATTTAGGGTTTTGGGAAGAAGAAGAAAGAAGAAAGAGGAGAGAATATGAGAGAAGTGGAGAGAAGAGCGGGTGTTATGGGGAGGGTGGGGTTAGGTTAGGCTAATTAAAGGAGGGAAAGAGAGTAAAAAATAAAAAAATTAATTTTTTTTAGATGTACCTGGGCCCGCACTGACCTACCGTGGTCCCACCGCGGTCCTACTGCAGTTACGCCGTGACCCCGGTGAAACATCATCAGAAAGGAGACCGACCGCGGTCCTACCGAGGTTACGCCGGGACTACGGTGTGCCTTCATCAGAGGGGATCTCTGACCGTGGTTACGCTGTGACCGCGGTCTGGGCCTATTTCTGGATGCCACTTTTAGGGTTCTTGTCATTGTTTTGCCCCTTTGGCTCTGTTTTTACCTCTTTTAATGCCTACCTTACCCATATTATGCCCAGGCTCGTGATGAAAAGTCCTCCGCACTATCCTGCATATATACAATATGTTAGAAATTATACTATCGTGGGTTGCTTCCCATGAAGCGCCTGATTTAATATCGCGGCACGATGCAGCACGAGCGCAATTAAGAATCGCTCAACCCTTTTTTTGGTCTCTTGAATATGACGTTACATACTACACTTACAACACATTCGTGGGTTGCCTCCCATACAACGCCTGATTTAATGTCACGGCACGATGCAAGTAGTTGCGCCATCATTCCTCATTTGCTTACTGGGGTTCTTCCAAATTGATCATCATTGTATCCCCTTTTTCTTCAGCTATTCCAAGGTAATGTTTCAACCTTTTCCCATTTACTGAAGACTTGTTTGTCCCATCTTCTGACTCGATCTCAACAGCTCAACTTGCGAACATTTGTACCACTCTAAATGGTCCTGACCATCGGGACTTTAACTTACCCGGAAACAATCTCAATCTTAAATTATACAGTAATACCTTATCACCGGGTTTGAAGTCTCTGTCCACAATGTGTTTGTCATGCAACTTCTTTATTCTTTCCTTTTATAGCCTCATGCTTTCAAAGGCTTGATATCTAAATTCTTCCAACTCATGCAACTCTGTCAGTCGATTTTGTCCAGCTTTGTCAGGATCCATGTTCAATTGCTTTAGTGCCCACCAAGCTCGATGTTCTAGCTCTACAGGCAGATGACAGGCCTTCCCAAATACCAACTTGTATGGTAACATACCTATTGGTGTTTTGAACGTGGTTCTATAGGCCCAGAGTGCGTCATCAAGCTTCTTTGCCCAATCAGTTCGTGTGACATTCACCGTCTTAGTTAATATACTTTTTATCTCCCTGTTAGACACTTCAACCTGCCCACTATTTTGCGGATGGTAAGGGGTGGCCACCTTGTAGCGTACATCATATTTTGCAAGTAGTTTCTCGAAGGCTCTATTGCAGAAGTGAGTGCCCCCGCCACTGATGATCGCTCTTGGTGTCCCGAACCTTATGAATATGTTCTTTTTCAGAAATCCTACCACCACTCTTGCATCATTAGTGGGCAACGCTGCAGCCTCTACCCATTTAGACACGTAGTCCACAGCAACAAGGATGCACTTATTGCCAAATGAGCTGACAAACGGACCCATAAAATCAATCCCCCAAACATAAAACACCTCTACCTTTTGAATCGGGTTCATTGGCATCTCATGGCGACGGGAAATGTTTTTCGTCCGCTGGCATTCATTGCAGCCTTTGACCCAGAGGTGTGCATCTCTAAACACAGTTGGCCAAAAGAATCTGGCCTCTAGCACTTTCGCGGCTGTCCTGACCCCTCCAAAATGTCCTTCGTACGCTGATGCGTGACAAGCCTGCAAAATTGAAAATTGTTCTATCTCGGGGACACACCTCCGGATAATATTATCAACATATATTCTAAACAGATGAGACTCGTACAAATAATACATTCCGCAATCACGAAAGAAATTTTTCTTTTGGACAGATAAAAGGTCATATGGAACTATACCGCAGGCCAGGTAATTTGCAAAATCTGCATACCATGGCGCATCTTCCAGAGTAGTTGCTAGAAGCTGCTCATCTGGAAAGGTTTCCAGAATCTCTTCGACCTCGACTAATTTTTCAGCTCCTTCAAGTCATGATAGATGATCAGCGACTTGATTTTCTATGCCCTTACAGTCACGAATTTCGAGGTCGAATTCTTGTAACAGCATCACCCAACTAATTAGGCGCGGATTAGACTCCTTCTTCTCAATTAGGTACCTAAGAGCTGCATGGTCGGTGTATACAATTACCTTGGAACCAATCAGATATGATCGAAACTTGTCAAAAGCAAACACCACCGCTAACATTTCCTTCTCCGTCACAGTGTAGTTGAGCTGCGCACCGCTTAGTGTTCTGCTTGCATAATAAAGTGGATGCATCAACTTATCTTTTCACTGCCCCAAGACTGCTTCTATAGCGTAATCGATTACGTCACACATGAGCTCAAATGGTTGCTGCTAGTTGGATGCAACAATGATGGGTGCAGTTACCAACCTCTTATTTAGTTCCTCAAATGCCAACCTGTAATCATTAAAAAACACAAAGGACTGATCCTTTTCAAGGAGTTTGCATAATGGGTTAGCAATTTTGGAAAAATCTTTTATAAAACGCCGGTAGAACCCGGCGTGCCCAAGAAAGCTTCTCACCGCCTTGACTGAAGTGGGTGGTGGTAGCTTTTCAATCACGTCAACTTTAGCATGGTCGACATCAATTCCTTTTTTGGACACTCGATGTCCCAGAACTATCCCTTCTTGTACCATAAAATGGCACTTCTCCCAGTTTAGCACTAAGTTTGTCTCCACACATCTTTTAAGCACTCTTCTCAAGTTGTGAAGACAGTGTTCGAATGAATCTCCGAACACAGAGAAATCATCCATAAAGACTTCCATAATACCTTCCACCATATCTATGAAGATGGCTAATATTCACCGCTGAAAAGTTGTTGGTTCATTACAAAGCCCAAAAGGCATTCTCTGAAAGGCAAAGATGCCATGTGGACAGGTGAAGGATGTTTTCTCTCTATCTTCGGGGGCTATTGATATCTAATTATACCCCGAATATCCATCTAAGAAACAAAAGTGCAATCTTCCGGCCAGCCTGTCAAACATTTGGTCAATGAAAGGCAAGGGGAAGTGGGCCTTTCGGGTGGCGGTGTTCAATTTCCGGTAATCCATGCAAATTCGCCACCTTGTGACTGTACGAGTTGAGATCAACTCATTATTGTCATTTTTCACAACAGTCATTCCCCCCTTTTTCGGCAGACATTGGACAGGACCCAATTACTATCAGAGATGGGGAAGATGATTCCTGTGTCTAGACATTTTATCACTTCCTTCTTTATAACCACTTTTATGTTTGGGTTCAGCCTTCGCTGATGTTCCCTGGAAGGTTTGTGCCCCTCTTCCAGGAGAATCTTATGCATACAGAAGGTTGGGCTGATACACTTTATCTCTGCCAATGGCAGTCTTGTTTTCTTGCAGTACCTGTAAGAGTCGTTCTACCTGCACATCTAGCAAACCGGATGATATAATAACAGGCAAGGTCGAATGAGGGCCCAAGAACACATACCTAAGGTGATTTGGGAGTGTCTTTAGCTCTAGTTTGGGTGGTTCTTCTATTGATGGCTTTGCTGGAGGTGTAGCCTTTTTTTCTAATTCAAGGGACTCAAATTGAGGTTCCCTTGTCCAGAATCCTTGGCCTTCAAGTGCCATAACCCATTCAGCTAACCCTTCACCATCCACCTCTTCTAGATTTTTTAGACATGCATCTAATGGGTCTTTCACGGTCAGGGTCGTGTCGTCCTCTTATAGAATCACATCTACTGCATCTACTAAAGAGCAATTAGCATATTCGCTAGGTCTTCTCATAGATTACTGAACATTGAATATGACTTTTTCATCGTTCAATCTCATTTTTAGTTCTCTAGTCTCACAAACGATCAATTCTCTGTTAGTTGCCAAAAACGGTCTACCCAGAATGAGAGGTATCTCCTCCTCTACCTGGAATTCCAGGATAACAAAGTCTGCTGGGAACACGAACTTCCCCACTTGCACCAACACATCATCAAGAATACCAGTTGGTATTTTCACCGTGCGATCGGCCAGCTGTAGCAGCATAGAAGTCGTTCTAACTCTACTGATCCCCAGTTTAGTGTACACAGCCAACTGCATCNAGATTTATGCTGGCCCCCAGATCACATAAGGCATTTGCAAAGGCGTAGCTCCCAATTGTGCAGGGAATAGTGAAACTACCTGGATCAGACATATTTTGAGCCATCAGTCTTGTCACTACTGCGCTGCAGGTCTATGTGAGAGTCACGGTGGAAAGATCCTGAAAATCAAACTTTTGTGACATTAAATCTTTCATCATCTTTGCATAACCGGGTATCTCCCTCAAAGCATCCATCAAAGGAATATTCAACTGAATCTGACGTAGCATCTCCATAAATTTCTTGTATTGAACTTCCTTCTTTTGTTTAACCAGTCTCTGAGGGAAAGGTGCATGTATCACTCTTTGTGCATTGCTTGTTGGCTTCTCTATGTTGGAATTTTCTGGCACAAGAGGTGCCACCTGTTTTGCAGCTTGCTCATCCATCTTTTCTTTGCCTTTTTCCTCCTGACTCTGCTCAACCACCACTTTGTAAGCTCTGTTGGTTCCTCCACTTCTAACGGAACTAGAGTGGCTGGTGTAGTATCCTTGCTGGCTTGTGCAATTTCCTCTTCTCTGTCTTAATCTCTCCCATTTTGGAGACTGACTGCCATTAGATGATTTGGGTTTTGCTCCTTGGGGATTATGTTAGTGTCCGCAGGTAAGGTTCCCTGAGGACGGTTGTTCAAAGCCACGAACAGCTGTCCCAGCTGCGTTTCTATGTTCTTTATGGCTGAATCATGCACTGCCAATTTTTCCTGCACTTTATTATTTGTCCCAATGAGTTGCTGACGCATACCCCTGATTTCCACCATATTGTTATCTTGCTGCTGAGGAGGTGGTTGATAAGCTAATTGTTGCTGATTTTGCTGTGGATAGCCCTATGGTTTCTGATATGGCACTGGTACCATTTGGTTCTGAGGATGCATACCCCCAGGCTGTTGCATGTTCGACCTGTACTGCTAATTTTGTAGCGGTCTCCATTGTTGTGGTCCTTGTCTCTGACCCCCATTGTTGTTAACATAATTCATATCTTCCCTTGCCCCTTGATTTTCGCCTTCTTCGCTCCATGAACACACATAAGACTAATTAATACAAGGTGTACAGAGTCCTCCATTTGTTGTATCAACAATGTATACCTATTTTGTACCCATCTCATCAATCTTCTTTGTCAATATGCTCATCTGGGTCATGAGTGTGGCCATATTCTCTGCATGTGAATTATTTTGGGTCAAGAGGAACTGAATGCACTATGGGTGCCAGTGTTGTAGCTCTAGTCATTGTTGATACCCAATTTTTCCCTATGTATTTTTAAACCCAAAATACTTTCAAAATAGTATATATAAGTACACCAAAGGGTTTGTCATTTTAATGATTTTTAAACCAACTTATTGCCTATTTTTATACCACAAAATCTGATAATTATTCCCAAAACTATCATTTTGGTGGGAAATTTATTTTTATTCTCATATTTACATCAAAGTATAGCTAACATGATTTTTGCATATTTTTATAAATTTGTTTGGTATTTTTTAAAACTAAATTGCATATAATTGCAATACTAGCCTCGTTAAGATTTTATAGTATTTTATAATTATGAAATTGGTTTCAGTATTTTTAAATTAATATTTATATGTCATTAACTAATTCGGTACCTGTAATTTAATTTTAAAATTATTTCTATCATTTTATTCTACAGCAGATGCAGCATATTGTTGGTTATCTGGAAAGTTTCCGCTTAGATGGCAGACACAGCTATGGCAGTGGCCAGGTTGTCAGCTGTGGGTTGTGCCCAGTCATAAAGTGCAACCTTGAGCATAAGAGGTGCCACTATCCTTGCGTTGGGGTTTGCTGTTAGGTCCCCAACGTTTTCGTTGACGTTGTCTACGTCACCCATGTCTAATTCGAGCTGGTATGATTGTTGGGATTGTTGAAGTCTCTTGTTGGCACGGTTCAATGCCCTGAATATTTTCTTGGGGTCTGTGAATCCTTCTAGCAGTTCTCCAGTCCTCGAAGAACTTCTAGGCATACACCTGATTTCCACAAGAGTTCAAATGTTAGAATTTCAATGAAAGATTGGGTATAGAGAAAACTGACTACATTTAGAATTTTTGTATTTCTTTCAATTGTAATTGATAACACCGTTAAGTCCCCGGCAATGGCGCCAAAATTGATCATGCTCAACTGAGTCTCGCAAAAGACTACGCGGGCGTTGCAAATATAGTCTAAGTAATACTGCCCAGAGTCGAACCACAGAGAATTAACGTATCAAGTACTCTTGTTAGACTTACTAAATTCACACAATCAATTTCCCCAAACGTTGTGATTCCCAATTGATGATCTTTCTAACAACTAAAAAACTGAAAATAATTAACAGCTGAAAATTAACTATGCTTGATGTGTAAACAATTGGAATAAGGTCTAAGGTGATGGTTTATCCCGTTGTTGATTTCCTTGGTTGAATATGTTTTATAACTGAGACTTAGTTGTCTCTACCAATCACGAACACTCCAGCTATCATAAATCTTTCTCAAGCAATTATGATAATTTAGTAGACGCAATTTCTCAAGCTACACTAGCTAGATTCACAATACGGTTCACTTAGATTGCATATGAGGTATCGTTATCTCTAATCCAACCTCTAAACCCTCGGTTAAGACTCTCTTCTATAATTCAGGAGTGATGTTGTTCATACAGTTACCTAAGTATGCACTTTCTCTCAAGCAAATACACACTAAATAGGGACGGATAATTGAGGGCCCTTTCAATTAACCACAATCAAAACATAGATGAACAAATAGAGATTAACAACCAATTCAAAACTATATTAATATAACAACCAAATCATCCCCAACGGGTTTCACCAAAACCTTAGATTAAAGTATTTAGCTACTAATGACAATAAAAAAAATCACAAAAGAATTCATATTCAAAGGTAAAAGGACAAAGAAGAAGATTAAAAATTGATGCCCAATGATCCTCCTTGCCTCTTGCCCTTTCTTCTGATGTTTTTCACTTCCAAAAAAATCCTTCTTCCTTTCTTGGCCGGCTTCCTTCATTTAATATAGGGTTTAGGGCTTAAAATCTTGTGTTTTGCACTTTGGTCCCTGAAGTTTATGCGTCCTGTCACGGTCCTACCGCGGTTATGCCAAGACTGCGGCCAGAGTGGGATTCAGAATCTGCAGCAGTGTTCTGCCGCGGTCCTACTGCGGTTACGCCCGGAGAGCGGCAGACCAGCTTCAGTTCTGGCTTTGTCCCTTCGCTTGGTGCACTTTATGGATATTGTATGATTGGCCTCATTTTCTCCGTATTTGATCCAAAAAGTACTCCACAGATTTCTTTTATTGGATACAGCCTGCAAAGCATGAAAAGCACTAATCAGAGCATTTTGTTATCACTTTTTACCGTAAAAGTTATACAAAAATGTGGTTCTTTAAGGCCTAATTATATTCTAATTTACCTATTATCACCTAGTAAAATGTTGGACGATTTTTGCTTTTGGGTGGGCAAGAACAATACAACTCTAAAAAGTGAGTTATTGGGTGAAATTAGTCTTGCTTTAATAGAGTTATTTTTGGCCAAAATTGTGCTCCAAAAACGTGTAGGATTCTCCTTCTACAAGTAGAATCCTATTCCAACTCTATTAGATGACTGTGAGCACGTGATTTTTGCCCCAAGCAATTAATTCCAAAATAAAAATACAAAAATAATTTTTGATTGCAATTAGTTTGATTAGTGTATAGAAAATACCAGTGTTTGTTTCAATTGTTAAAAAAAAAAAATAATAAAATTTAAAATGAAATACAAAAAGGAAATTAATTGGAAAATGTCACAAAAAATATAAGGTAATTATTAGGAAATTGGAAAATTAAGGAAAAATATACAAAAATTGGAAAATCAAAGGAAATACATTAATATAAATACACAAGGAAAATAAGTCTAAAATACAAAGGAAAATACAGAAAATTAAATACAATTCAAAAATAACAAAATATACAAATACAATTTGAAATACCAAAATTGGGCCAAATACACGAAATATCAGCCCAATTGAGACATCATATGGACCAGGCCCAAAGGAAACAAATCAGCCTGTATATACAAAATCTAAACGACACCGTATAGAATAAATGAATACGGACTGTTGATCAATTGATCAAACGGCCCAGAGGTAACGGTCATATAATAATTAAAACGACGTCGTTCGTGGGAAACAATCACAACCGTTCATCTAAATGATCTAACGGATAAAATGAAGGCCTCGTTTAAACTACACGACGCCATTTGAAGGCCAGTGAATCCTGGCCATTCGTTTGATTTAATCCAACGGTTGGCACCCATTATCACATTTCTAATATATCTATACACCGATACATTCATACATATCATTATACACACACACTCTTCATATCCATTAACCCTTGCCGCCTTATCTCCCTTCTTCTCTCTGGCTGGGATCACCGGAACCCTACCGGTGGTCCATCTCCAGTCATCTTCTCCAACTAACCTTCACACCCCTGAACCACCCTGAAGTCCTCTTTCACCCCATCACCTTAGCTCCAGCCAAAAACCTCTCATTCTGCTCGAATCTTGAAAAATAGGTCGCCGGAACCCTAGCCGGCGACCACCACTTTTGAACCAGCCTCCCATATTTACACCATAGAACTGTCTTAAACTCCTCTTTCACCCTATCCAACTACCTTCCCTCGAATATAACTCAAACCCTTCGAATATTAAAAAGTGTCTCTCCAGCACCCAAAATCAAAACCCTTTAAAAACCACACCCAGGGTCTTTGAGACTTCTACGAGTCTGTTTGGAAGATTTAAACACCTAAGAGACTCCAAGTCTCTGAAACGCTGGAAAATCAAGAAAATAAGAAGGAAAAAAGAAAGAAAAATGAAGAAAGAAGAGAACAAGGAAAGAAAATAGAAAAGAACAAAATGAAAAATACGAAAGCTAAGTCCCAACCCTTTTTGAATTTCTGTGTCTCAAATCCTCTACTCCTTCTCTTTTTTTTTTATTATTTTAATTGTTAATTTGTTTGGGGTCTGTTATATGTTCGACTCTTTCTGCTCTTCCACGAAAACCTAAATGTTTGCTCGTCCATGATTAAATATTCTGTTAGTTTTAGTTAAAACTATCCGGTTAAATCACATGCTAATTAGCTGCTTGATTGTTTATGTGTAATAGAACCTGTTTCGACTAAAGATTTGATTGATTAGGATTCGACCATTATCTATTGTCTCTCTGAATTCTGATTAGTTAAAATTAGTTGAAATTAGGGTTATATTTGCAAAATGCATGAAACTGGTTAGTTTTGCAATATGATTTATACGTGTGGTTTTTCTGAACTTTGAACACTGAGTTACAATAGGGTTATATGTGCAAATGATATGGGCTATTGTTGCAACAGTGTGAAATTTGACTGTTAAGGCCATTTGTGGCTATTTCTGAAAGTGGTTAGTTCTGTAAATCTCACTTAAGTCTAAAAATTGGTTAAAAAATAAAGTTTAGTTAGTGGTTATATTTTTAATACAAGGCTGAACACCCCAGGTCTTAACAGACCTAAGGGCAGGTCGGGTGAATATATATAAGTATAAGGGGTAAAAGGGGAATGGGAATTGGTATTTCTGAGAATAATATAGAAGTAATGAGGGCATAAATGACAATGAGGCCTGGTTTTACTGTAAATATGTGAATAATAAGGGGTGAACTAGACATAGTTAAAAGGTAGATAGGTAATAATTCTTAGCAAGTGAGGGCAGCTAAGTCATTTCTGCCCAATAGAATAGTAAAGAATAACCTGGAACCTTCTAGCAGGGGTTCAAGTGCATTTTTATTAAAAACACCCTATACTTAACTGAAATAATTGAAAAGATTAGGGGGTAGGAAATCTGAATAATTAATTCAAATTTCCCTCCCAATTCACTCTATAAATAGGCTGTTTCAGGCCTAAGTTCAGGGTTCAGAAATTTAGGGTTCAGAATTTGAGGGGTTCGAAAATTGGAGAAGTATAGAAATTTAGAGATTGGAAAATTTATAGATAAGTTCGAAAATTCAGAACTATCAAAGTTCTGAAACTTATATACTGAAGTGCTACTAGTCTTCTACTTAGCTGTTAATTCGAGTATTACTTTGGGAATCTCTGCTGGTCGTTTCTCTACTGGTTTACTTCGACTTTGCTGGGTTTACAATTTGCTCGGGTTTATCTGCTGGTTTATTTGCTGGATTTTGGGATTTTGCTGTGTTGATTCATTCCTGTTGCTGTTGCTATATCATTGTGCTGTTGCTGATTTTCCTTCTTCTCCAACTCTAGACTCATCAATTGTTACTTGAACCAGGTACATTACTATGCCCTGGATGCTGTAATTGAGCTGCTGATTGGAGAAATAAAACGAATATCATGCTTAGCTAAATCAGTCGTGTGTTTATTATTTCATTATATAGTTTAAAAGTACTTAGATCTTTGTAATTCATTTAGGACTTGATTGTAATAATTAGTGGACTGGATGTATGCTTTAATTTGGTAATAGCAGTAGTGATAAATGATAGGATAAAATAAGCTAGATCACTTAAATCTGAGGATAAAACTGGTTCAAACGTAGTTAAAACACTTGGATTTGAAAACTATTATAAATCAGATGTGGAGTAGTAATACTTGGATATTCTATTAATTCAGTTTCGAATCTGGATCATTTAATTGTAAAAGTATAAGTAGTTTCATAATTCAGACTGTGTTACTGTTTGTAAATACTTAAGTTGATTTAGCTATAAAATTCGTTTTGAGATTCTGCAACTTAATAATAGTAATTCGAACATGTTTAATTAAAACTATAGTACCGTTTTCTCTGGTTAAGTGAAAATGATAGAAATGATTCTACAATTAGTGTCATTCTGAATAACGGATTCTGCCAGTTGAATAATAATACCGATATAAAATGCTATGTTAAGAACCTGAATTAATCAGCAGTGATTAAATACAGATTGATGTTTGTAGAAACTGTTAATTGTTACAATTATTAAGTGTTGTTAAAACGATAATTAGTTTCCTGTTTAGCCTTGAATGTGAAGGATTTGGGCCCAATTATGAATTCAGGCCCTGATAAAAAAGAAATGGCAATTAAGCCTATATATAGAAAAAGAAACGCACACTGGGCTTTATAGACCCAGTTGTATTTGGCTGCAGCTTATTGAACCATTCTGAAGTCCAGGCCCAA
>MDKF010479861.1:0-21095 GCA_026770625.1 Nicotiana glauca | reverse complement strand
CCCCCCCCCCCCAAAAGAAAAAGAATAGTGGCCACGATTCTTGATCTTGTTCTTGAAGAGAACACAAGCTAAGAGCCTCACCCGATCTCCCTGGACAAAAGACAAGCAGCCATTTCTTCTTTTGATCCCGTGAAAGGAGACACAAGGTCGTATATGTTGATGATGAAGTAGAAAGGTTAAGTATAAGTAAAGAACGATGTGAGATGCTTGAAGACAATTCATCTCAAAATGACCATGTAGTAGACTTTCAAGGCCTTTCTGTTTCGTCTCTTATGTAAGTTGTTTCTAATTTTCATTATAACATTTGGAATATCCTCTTTGGATGTTGTGCTTCCATTATACCTACCAAATTATTTGATAGAAGTCAAGCTTTTTTAGTCCTAGATGTAGTTTAGATATTAGATATTAGATTTCTATTTCCATATTTATTTTATGTTTCTGTATAGTTAGTGTTTTCATTACACTTTATTATCTTAGCTATGTTTTCCATGAAATGTGTCCACTAAATCACGATAATATTGGTTTGTTTACTAATATTTTTCATGAGATTGTGACGTCATTATTTTGTTTAGGAAAGTGTACATAATATGGGATATATCGGATAAATTATTGGAAAATTACCAGCTATGTCAATTTATAAGTAGTTCATTACAAAAATTGGCCAATTGATAAAATATTACTAATATTAGCCAAATTAGCCAATTAGCTATTTGTAGCAAAAATTATCAAATTTTTACTTTGTTTTGAGTGGGTGTTATTAGAATAGATTGGGCACAACTTAAGGAGCTTGAATCTCAGTTTTGGAATGATTTGGTGAAGTTTTGAGGTGGTTTGAATTGAAAATTAGAAGTAAAAGCTGAACATGAAAAAAATGATACGTGTATCACACTCTGTATCATTTGTGTATCACATATGTATCATATTTGTATCAATGGTTTATCACATGTGTATCCATGTATACCCGTGTGTGTGATACATGTTTGATACATGTGTCGCAGAAGACTTTTTTGAACTCGATTTAATTACGAATTTTGATACAAAACCAGTCCAAATCACCTCCAATCTTCCTCAAATTTTGTATATTGACTTATCTATATATTTTCAATGAATTTCAACTATATCCATTGAAAAAGTTCCTTTTTTGTTTAGATTTTTAGAATATTGTATAGATTTTTGTATTTCATCACCTTATTTGCTACCTCATCCATGAAATTTCCTTTTCGTCTTGTATCTAATGTTGCTAATCACGCTTAAAAATATGGAAGGTGATTTTTGTATGTGATTCTTTGAGGGAAAGAGCCCTATTATTTAGTTTTTCAATTTTTGTTGTCTAGTTTTGGTAAGTCTATAACTAATGACTAGAGGTTGGTAAGTTGAGATTTATTTGGGACATTTGTGTAAGTTTCCCTAAATTATTTGGACCGAGTATTAGACCATGTGAGCTGGCCCATTTCTTATAAATTAACAGATGATCCAAATCTTTATAACTCAACAAAGATAATTGAACTTGATAATAAATCCAATAACTAATTTACACCCTTTTCCACAACAAATTATTTCATAATTCTTGACCTTACATTACTCTCATATGTAGTATGAAACAACTCACGTGGTAGTATGCCTTTGGTACGCTTTTAATAAATAAATTAACGTGATTATGTACACTTTCGCCTGACATAGTTACGATTTTTAAACTTAAAACCAAGGTAAATGTTCGCGTGACTTTGGCCAAACAATCTTAACAATAATAAATTATTATTAGTTGTATACACGTACGCGTGACATGAATTTGACATACCAAATAAAATGAGTACACGTATGCGTGACTCATTTCAAGATAATTCCTTAATCACGAATAATCAAGCAATTAAAAGCGGTAAAAATAAAATATGGGTTTTGAAATAAGTACTTAAACAATTAATTTAGACAGTTATGATTTAAGCGACCTTGGTAAAATTACGGAATCCGCGAATGCCTAACACTTTCTCCCAGGTTAACATAATTCCTTACCCGATCTTCTGTGTTCGCAGGCTATGAATAAGAGTCAAATTTCCTCTATTCAGGATTTAAAATAAACTAGTGACTTGAGACACCATAAATTATTCCAAGTGGCGACTCTGAAATAAATAAATAATCTCATTTTGATTAATGTCACTTTAATTGAAAAAACTCCCTATTTCTTCGAAAAAGGAGGTGTGATAGCTTTGGCGACTCTACTGGGGACCGAACCCAAAATCTATGGTTCAGAGTTCAGAATTCGAGCTTTTAATGTAATTTGTACTTGGCTCTATTTATTGTTGATATTACTGTGTTTGTGGGCCTAATGTGCTAATTGCCGCTCATTTACCGCTTTGACATCATTTGAACTGTATTAAAACTGTCTTCTTACGCCTCCCTTCTGAGTCTTTTAAAAATATAGTGCACACGTGCACATATGCCTTCCTTCTGAGTTTTTGTTAGAAGTTATTCCAAATAGAACGAGGCTGGATCAGTAACTAGGTTGGGTAAACTTTTGTGCTCCCTGTACATTGCCCCAATGCGTCTCGAGCTGTCTGCTTGGGCAAGCCATGTCTAGAACACCCCCCATCACGACCCAATTCCTAAACCCGATCGTGATGGCACCTCTCGTGAAGACAAGGCCAGCCAACAAAATAACAATGCCTCATTTAACAGTTAATAAACATAAATAAATGAATAATACGACTTAGTGGCAATACTAACTGATATTTACCATCCAACACAACCCGATCGGGGTGTCACAAGTCACGAGCATCTAAAGAAGACTGAACAACTACAGGGCCAATAATAAAATACAAAGTAAAATTCTGAAATCAAAGGACAAAGTCTGGTGCCGCGAACTCTAGCGGTCACCTTGCTCAGCTACAATAGCAATACCTTCAGTCCGCTAATAACCTGCTGCCGAGTGAACAATACCTGCAATTGCACGCGAGGTGCAGGGAGTAAAGTAAGTTCTCCAACACAGTGTGTAATAAGAGTAAATAATAACTGAGCGGTAAGAAATCACGCAAGAACACTCCATCATGCTATATGGGACAGTACAACCTTTTGAGAAAAATAGTAAAACCGTGAAAATCCTTTAGCAACATCTAGCTCAGTTAAGAATCTCTTTTGAAAATATTCTTTTTCCAACAGTAAGCATATGAATGTGATATCAGGTAGTGCAAGTCCGCACACAAGTCAACCCCTCGGGCACATCACTCCGTCAACAAATAACACCAGGGTATCTGCTACACATTGTAGAAATAGCATGGATGCCAATGATATGAGAGTGCTGAATGTCATGCCACGTAGTACAAACAAGAATCAATGTGTGAATGCAATGCAATGCATATGACCGCTGCGGCGCGCAGCCCGATCCATTTGGGTACCCGCACTCACTGTGAGGGTTCAGACTCCGGAGGGGCTCATACAGCCCAAACGCAATATCATTGTAGCATTCGCTGCGGCGTGCATTCCAATGCACACTCAGTCCAGGTATATGCATGTAAGCCACACAGCCAAAGTCAAGTTTATCATTTTCAGTTCCAATTATTAGGAATTATAGATTAAGTGTTTAAAACTATAGGAATTTACTAATCATTTCGAGACAGTGTTTAACTCAGGACTGATATCATGAAAACATGCTAAGCATCATGGAAACAGTGATAATAATCCTTAAGGGATCCAAATAATTGGCACGCGACCCAAATATACTCATAGCAATCCAAGTAGGATATTTACCAATCAATTTCTAGTCAATACACATTATGAACATCACTCGGACGGACTAAGCCTTGTCCTCCAATCACAAACGACCCCACACTCACCGTAGAGTACGTGTCTCGCCTCAATATAGCTTCACAGTGTGATATACCGGGGTTTCAAGCCCTCAGGTCATCATCTACATGTATTACTCACCTCGAACCGGTGAAATTCCTCGCTCGCGATGCCCTTGCCCCTCAAATTGGCCTCCACGCGCGTCGAATCTAACCAAAATCAGAGTGAATACATTACAATATGCTAAGGGAACAATACCCTATCGAAAGCAATCGAGAAATAGCAAAAATCTAGAAACTAACAAAACCCGAGCTCCGGGCCCGCTTCTCGAAAAATTACAAAACTTACATTACCGGATTCCTTGTCTCGCCACGAGTTCATACATACCAAGAACTCCCAAATCCGAGCTCAAATGACCTATCAAATTCCAATTTGAAATATCAAAACTCAAGCCCTAGTTTTACCCCTTTTTGGTGAATTTCAACCAATTTCCATGTTAAATCTAACATAATCTCGTGCATTTAGGCTAAGGAACTTACCTCCAATCAATCCTCCTTGAATCCCTCTTCAAAATCGCCTCAAAGTTCTCAAAGCTTGCTAAAAAATGGAGGAAAATACATAACCCTCGCGGATGAAATGTTCAAAAAAAACCCTTCTGCCCAGGCCGATTTTCGCTTCTGCAGTCCCGCTTCCACTTATGCGGGACCGCTTCTGCGTCCAAAAATCTGCTTATGCGGTTCTCACTTAAAAGCCCAATCTCCGCTTTTGCGACTCGAACTCCGCTTCTGCGGTTCGATTTCCGCTACTGCGGACCCGCTAATGCGGACCAAGTTCCGCTTCTGCGGACCTTCTCAGCCCATACCAAAATCGTTTCTGCGCTCCTTAGTAGCATATGCGGAACCGCCTATGCGGTCCCTTTTCCGCAGATGCGGAAATGACAGAACCAGCAACACATTCTGAAGCCAAACTCAAGAACTTCTCGTTTTAACTCCCGATCTCACCCCGAGGCCCCCGGGACCTCAACCAAATCACATACATGATCTAATACCTTATTCAAACTTGCTCGAACCTTCAAAACACTATCGTTAACATCAAAATCCTCAAATCAAAACCTAAGTTTTCTTAAAACTTCCGAATGCACATTCGATCAAAATCCTGACCTAAACACCTCCGAATGACCTGAAACTTTTCACGCATATCCAAAATCACCTAAAGGGGCTACTGCAACTCTCGAAATTCCATTTCGACCCTCGGATCAAAATCTCACCTATCAACCGGAATTCGCCAAAATTCTAACTTCGCCAATTCATGCCTAATTCTACACCATACCTCCAAAATCAATTCCGATCGCACTCCTAAATTCCAAATCATTCCACGAAGCTAACCGAATCACCGAAAATCGCATCCGAGCCCTCTAACTCAATAGTCAATATCCGGTTGACTTTTCCAACATAAGTTTTCCTTAAGGAGATTAAGTGCCTCATTTCTTATCAAAACCAATCCTAATCAACTCTCACACACCACATACCGATAATGAAATATTAAGAAGAAATAAACAGGAAAAATAGAATAGTAACACATGAGACGATGGGTCGGGTCGTCACATTCTCCCCAACTTAAACAAATGCTCGTCCTCGAGCGTACCCAGAGTTGTCCTAGAAGCCAACCAAGAGTTAAATGACGTTACCAAGCATATACCCGGGGTGATCCCACGTCACCCTAACTCACATAGGTCCAAAAATACAACTTCGCTGAAATTTCACAGTCCATCTAGGCAATAACCCGTAGAACCACATTGCACTTTCCGAAATCATACTCAAAATCAGAACCTCACGTCAATATTCAGAATATATTCGAGCCGGCTGTAATAAACCATGCCTGCAACCTCAGGTGAATTCATGCAATATACCACATAATCCAACACTTGAAACCATAGTCACTATTCATAGTAGCTACCCACAACAACCAAAAAAAACCGACAGAAAACCTCTTACTAGTTAAAGTCTTATTCCCAACACTTCCATATACTTCTAATGATAATTGAAACACGCAATAAATCGTAACCATTTCTCAGATCAACCATTCATGAAACCACTTACTTTTAGACTAATACAAAGCAGATTCCGAGCCGAACCTCGATAATTTCCTTCTAACAAGCTGAAATCACATCTGTTCGTATTCATTAATGACTCCAACAATCTAACACACCACTCTGGTAATATGACACCTCAACACAGGCCTACGCCACAACTTGCATAATACACGTACCAATGAAAAACAGTCTGAACATACTCAAATCATGACAAATGACTCAAACGAAAGAGCTGTACCCCAAGCTCAATAGTACCATTACAACACAAAGCTGAGACCCCGTCTCACATCATAGAAATAGAGTACCTAAATCCTCCTCGAAAGGTCATAACTTCACGTGGCCTCGCCACAACACGCGATCCTATCCAAACCTTGTTACACTTGAAGCACCTCAAGTCACCATGCTCAATTAGACAGCTACGCATAGATTGATGTCTAAAACCAAGCAATCCATGACACCCACGATGAAGCAAGTAATATACACCATTCAATCCTTAAAGGACACCATCGATGCGCCATCCGCCGACCAACACCCAATACGGACTTTCATCAGAAACCAGGAAGCAAGGCATACAAAATAGCATTTGGAAAACTATTCTCAACATCACACTGTTGCGACGTGCAACCCGATCCAGATAACATACCCGTGGCAGCGTGCAACACGATCCAGATAACATACCCGTGGCGGTGTGCCACCCGATCCACACAAATATCTCACATAGGGAGAAGCACATCGAGCCAAATTTGCTCATTATAACAAAATACCGAGCATCAGTCGTAAGCATACTGAGTGCATAAGGATATCTACTTATAGCGTTGTACGCTACAAAACTAAACTTCCACTATGAATCTCGATAGCACCGCACTATATGTACCCACATTTCGAAAATCATAATGCCTCACAACACAGAAAAGTAACTCATAGATCTCCCAGATCACTAGCAGGATCAATATTGATCGAATCAACCTATCCTTCATCAGTATAATTCGGGACTAACCAAGCCAACTCAAGCTACACACGTATCCAATCAGCTTACCAACAAACTCATTACCAAGAAGCCTGAAACTGCTTCTTCCATTACTAAAGCTCATGCTGTAGCCGTACGATACAGTGCTCGGCACCAAATAATTATTGAAATCCACAGTCTCGCCCGGTGACATGCCCGGCCACAAGGAACGCATCCGAAAAGTCCCTCAATACCGGAACCGAATCAATGGTAGAAACCTCTACACTGACATCTGCCACAAAGGCCCAATTAAGGAAAGCAATCCTTCCCAGCTGTCCGCTGGTCTTCGAAACACAACCATTCAGCTAGAACATAGTCCGATGCACCTCGCCACGCAACCTATGGCCTTTTCCGACATAACCCACAACACAATAGTCTAGAATAACCCAACACTGAGACAATCGGTCTACACCCTAATAGCCGCTAACGGTACCAATACACACTATCCGCAACCACTACATAGCCTGAACATGAGAACTCCCAGTCTCCAGCTCCATATAGCACATAAATTACTATACCTGATCCCAAATTCTACAGTATAAATACATATTACACCTCGAGTACCCAATCATTCTTTGAAGATATTCTAAAATTCTCCTGTGCCATCAAACACACTCAGATATCACCAGTCGATCTATCAAGAAAAAATGCCACAACACTACCGAAGTGCCATCAACTTAATCACACTGCCCTTTTCTGAAACGTATACCCTTGTCAAATCACTATGATTAGCAACACCGTTTCCTGAGTCATATGAGTATTATTCACCCTAATCCTCTGAAGATCGATTCTTAAATCACCTGCAGCTGCCCGTGCTGCTTAAGAATTTAATGACTTTCCATTCCGAACTGAACCGAACCTTGCGCACATAAATCCCAATCCTCCACAACATATCGCATATACCATGACACGCTAGGATAACATGAGAACTTTTATCTCCCTTCCGCGCCACAGACATCGACGCACTCAACTAGTCAAGAATATTCATTGATCCCATTTAGAAGAAAAATCATTACACACTCCATGCTTCGCATACCCATAGGAAATATACTCATCTTCAAACCACGGTAAAACCCAACAAGAGAATCTCTGCCAACTCCATTTGTACAAGCTAAACTGCCAGGACTGAATCCTTCTATCTAAACCGAGCTTAGCAAGCCGTGAAAACTCAAGAGCATTGCTGCAAATCGACTATAAAAACCCATCACTTCCCAGATATTGATACATAGAATCCCATAATTAGCATAAAATACCACAAGTCTTGATCTTTTCTACTGAAAACACAGTCCCTAGCCACATACCCAACCTTACGACACTTGATTATTACATGCCAAATGTTGGACACAATAAAACCATTCTCAAGAGTCATTCACTCTTGCACGACTGTACATTATCTGACTTAACGAACAAAACCACTCGTTCCTTATTAGCACTCTGACACCGTAGGATATGATCTCATTCCAATACAAACGAACATCTTCCTTCTCTATACACTAAGCATTCTTTATCAACAACAGCTCAAGACATTCTATTATTTTCTCACATCTACGAAGCACCATATAACCTTTATCAAAATTTTGCTTCACTCGTGCCATCCTCGGTTCATTTTCTCCAACCAGGACTGATCCGCCAGCATACCTCGAAACGGAAACAACATAGCACATAACCGTGCGATAAGCTAATCAACAACAACCTCCCCAACTTGGCTCGAAGCCATCTATCAGGACACATTTAATAACCCATAATACTTTTACTCTAATGGTGCCATAATATTATAGTGAGATTAAACTCAAATCATCTACTCGTTTATGAAAACACAGATCCTCGGATGCTGGAATCCACTACAAACTTCGCATTCGTCCCCACGTTAGTTGGGTCCACTCTCTTAAGCGATCCGAATTTATCAAATTTCAACACGTACTCTTCAATTACACATGAGATCTTCTAACAGTATACATAAGAATCTTACCACTTAAGAACACTCCGCAGGAGATAACCCACCTGCTTTGCCTCAGTTTAGTATTTTAGCACACCTTCCACCATCATATACGTTACACAGTCATTAGTCTTCCTGAGTCTGAAATCATACTGCCGCATGCAATGCACTTCGCTTCCCAACTAGGAGATACAAAAATGTTCTTCACGCGCCCATAACTCGGGGCTACACAACAAATTACAATAGGAAATGAATCACTTAACATCTCATCTATCATTCAGCAGACTCTTTCGTCACTACCAAGATCACATAGATACATCTCGCAGTACCAACATACTCATCACACAGGTATCCAACTGCCATTCTGGCTAATAAGGACAACACTGAACATATAAGTTCAAAACACTAGCTCACACAATCAGCACCTCAATGCTCAAGCCATAGGCAAAGTTCCGGCCTCAAGCCCTCCAGACTGGCCCGATATACTCATGAAGATCACATTTCGCCCCTTGATCGGGAATTCACAAGCCATCAAGGCATATACAATACTGAGCACTCACTTGCGCATACAAACGTGTGGAAGGAATTTCAAAAGTTATATCTCAAGCTGAATAAAGTACGCACGATAAGAATTCCAAGAAAGTGAAGTTTTCCTAAAGGTTCTGCAGCCTCTCGAGGATAAATGCAGACGTCTCCGTACCGATCCGCGAGACTCTACTAACCGTCTCATGACTCATGAGGCCTAGTAACCTAGGCTCTGATACCAACTTGTCATGACCCAATTTCCAAACCCGGTCGTGATGGCGCCTCTCGTGAAGACAAGACTAGCCAATAAAACAACAATGCCTCATTTAATAGTTAATAAATATAAATGAATGAATAATACAACTTAATGGCAATACTAACTGATATTTACCACCCAACACAACCCGATCGGGGTGTCACAAGTCACGAGCATCTAAAGAAGACTGAACAACTACAGGGCCAATAATAAAATACAAAGTAAAATTCTGAAATCAAAGGACAAAGTCCGGTGCCACGAACGCTGGCGGTCACCTTGCTCAGTTACAATAGCAATACCTTCAGTCCGCTAATAACCCGCTGCCGGGTGAACAATACCTGCAACTGCACGCGAGGTGTAGGGAGTAAAGTGATTACTCCAACACAGTGAGTAATAGATGTAGATGATGACCTGAGGGTTTGAAACCCTGGTATATCACACTGTGACACTATATTGAGGCGAGACACGTATTCTACGGTGAGTGCGGGGTCGTTTGTGATGGAAGGACTATGGCTTAGTCCGTCCAAGTGATGTTCATAATGTGTATTGACTAGAAATTGATTGGTAAACATCCTACTTGGATTGCTATGAGTATATTTGGGCTACGTGCCAATTATTTGGATCCCTAAGGGATTATTATCACTGTTTCCATGATGCTTAGGATGTTTTCATGATATCAGTCCTGAGTTAAACACTGTCTCAAAATGATTAGTAAATTTCTAAAGTTTTAAACACTTAATCTATAATTCCTAATAATTGGAACTAAAAATGATAAACTTGATTGTGGCTGTGTGGCTTACATGCATATACCTGGACTAAGTGTGGATTGTGCTGTACGCCGTAGCGAATGCTACGATGATATTGCGCTTGGGGTGTAGGAGCCCCTCCGGAGTCTGAACCCCAACAGTGAGCGCGGGTACCCAAATGGATCGGATTGTACGCCGCGACAGTCATGTGCATTGCTTTGCATTCATGCATCGATATCTATCTGTGTTACCTGTGATTACCTGATGTTGTTCCATCGTTAAATGTGTAGAATTATTGGTTATAGCTTTACATTGTGGTATTTTCGGGATTTCTTACTTTAGGACATTATATATGTCTATTACCACTGAGTTGGAAGTGCTCACTTTACTCCCTGCACCATGTGTGCAGATTCAGGTGTCTCGGGAGCATAGTTGAGCTATTTACTATTTTCAGAGCTTCTCAGGAGTTGTCGAGGTAGCTGTCTGACGTTCGCAGGACCAGACTCCTCCCCTATCCCTTTATTATTTCCGCATTTTAAAACATCAGCATTACTGAGGATTTTTTTTTGTTATCTTAGAGGTTCTAGACTCATGACCCCAGATCTTTGGGAGATGTTGGTTATGTTAGTGTTTCATGCTGCTTCTATCTAAACTATTGATTAATAGTCTTGTTAAATGGTTAATTTAATGCTATAAATTGAAAATGGGTGGTGTGATTGAGTTGCGAGTGTTATATGGTCGGGCTTCCCAAGCAATTGTGTTGGGCGCCATCACGACCGGGATTGGGGTTGTGACACCCTCCCGATTTTAAATCTAGAATAACATAACCTCATGCCAGATCCCTAGTAGGAACGCTTGTTTGCATCACGTGTATTTGAATTCGGGGACTCAAAATAGGGGTTGGGTCCGTCTAGAATAGGTGTACCTGAAATGAAAGACCACCCTGATTTATCTTACATGCTATTGTGCATTTATTTTCTTTGGCATGCATGTTGATCGGCTAGGGAAAGAAAATCAAGAAAAAAAAAAACCCCGAGTGAGGTCGGAGAGAAAATACGCCCGATTCTGAAATCCCAGTAATTGAAAAATATCCGAAAACTCTGCTGAATTTTTTGAAAAAAAATGATGAAAATAAAAGAGTCATTTCAAAATGAGTCAATATCATGTTCTCCCGGTTATGTCAAAATTGGCCGAACTATACGGGTCTGAATCTCACCGAATGTTAGATACGTAGGCAAACCTCATTGGTTCTGGCCCATAATTTTTAAAAATTTTAAACTATTCACCGTTAGGTCTTTGTTTAGAAAAGTCTTTTTGAGACCCTAATTTTTAAAAATCTAAAAAAATATTTTTCCTTTAATTTTTACTCAAAATTCGATTTTTTTATTCTTCTTCAGAAGGTTTTCTTTAGAAAATTGAAAAGAAAATTCAAGTTAAAAAAAAATATTTTCTTTCTTCTTTAGAAGTCTTTCAAAATAAAAGTCAAAAGATCGAAAAAACATTTCCTTTCTTCTTTAGAAGTTTTTCTTTCGAAATTCCAAACCAAAAAAATAATAATAGTATTTTTTTTCTTCTTTAAGAGTCTTTCTTTTAAAAAATTCTCAAAAAAAAGAACAAACAAATTGAAATCCAAAAATATTTTCTTTCTTCTTTATAAGTCTTTCTTTCGGAAAGTAAAAAGATAAATCAAAATCCACAAAAACGTTTAGTCTATTTACTTTATTCCTGATATTCTCGAACTATGCAAGATATGATTCATGTCTCCACATGATATGTAAGCAACCTACATAGGGGTCGATCGAATTATTTTTAAAATAAATAAAAAAAGACAAATAAAAAAAGAGATGAAGTTATGGGATGCGAGAAATGAGAGGAAAGAAAAGAGTGATAATCAGAAAGAAAAAGAGAGGAAAGAAAATAAGTAAATCCAGGAGCGCAAGAGAGAAAATTAAGAGGAATAGGGCAAGAGAAGTAAAACTAGGATGATGCCAAGTTAACTTTCGTACCCTAGAAGTCATTTTAGAATCGATAATTGTGACTATATGCATTGCGCATAATGTGAGATTATCTTATGTTAAATATCTTAACGCTAACATGATGACTTTATTTTTTACTCTTTGTTATCTTCATTATAGCAGAAGGGTGGTAGGTTTGTGGTTCTTAAACTGGTAACTCATCCCTACAACATAAAGTCGAAAGGCAATGGCACACGACAACAGAATTGAGTTGGTTGATACTGGTGCCCAAAAGCAATTGGTCACACAAGATACTGGGTTGGTTAAAGAGGTAATGGTGTTAAGACAACACATGGCGAGCATTTATTAGTCTTGAATGACTAGGAAGGCACTACCTCCGCTACCACCTAGCTTCCTAGATGCAACCCTCACCCAAGTTCCGGTCATAGTTTTTTATGAGCCACCATATTCTCCAGATTTTCCTGCTTATCATAGCTTTCCTAACCTCCCTAGTTGCTCCATTGTTCATCCTCTAACTACATTTTCCAAAAGTAGCCCTCCTGTCATATCCACTATTTCCACTATCACAACTTCTCAACAACCTTTCTTTCATATATCCAATAGTGAACACCAGTTCAAACCTCTTGATACCAAATACTACCCTATAGAGTTGGCCCACGAGGTCCCCGACTCATATAATCATAGCTCTCAGAATGAGCCTTATGTTGAATATGAAAAGTTCACAAGGAGAGAAGAGAGAGATGAGACATCCAGAAAGCTTAAAGGTATAAAACAATCCTTAAAGAAAATGAAAGGGATGGGAAATCAGATTAACATGTCTTATAATGACCTGTGTGATGGGCATGGAGATCCAGTAGCCCATCTGAGGGGTTTTTGCAGTGAAATGAGAAGTGTTGGCAGGAAAAATGATTTCTTGATGGCATATTTTAGTGAGAGTTTGAGTGGACAAAGCCTTGGAATGGTATACTCATCAAGATATCAGTAAGTGGTATGCATGGTATGACATGGCTCAAGATTTTGTTCGGCACTTTTAGTACAATATAGATATTATCCCACACCGCTCCTCCCTATCTAAGAAGAAAAAGAAACCCGAAGAAAGTTTTAAGGAATTTGGGCTCAGATGGAGGGATTAATCTGCTCAAGTCAGTCCTCCGATTGATGAGGAACAAATAGTTGAGCTTTTTCTATAGGCTTAGGGACCTACCTACTTCAATCATTTGATCGCAACTTTAGGTAAACCTTTCAATGACGTGTTAAAATGGGGGAGATGGTAGAAAAAGGAACCAAGTCAGGCAAAATCATGAGCTATTCTGTATTTAAAGATACCATGGAAGATATTCAAAATATTTCAGTAAGTTTAGGGGGAAGAAAGAGAAATAGAAAAGATGTTATTGAGCCCCACAAACAGTAAAATCCAGTGGGTGTTCTTGCTCAACGCTTTTAGCCTTAACATCAACCCCATAAATATCCCTATATCCCAGATAATCCTCCCTAATGCTACTTCTCTCCACAAAATCCCCAAAGTCATACCTTACCTTCCCACTACTCTATTTATAATGCACCTCCATATGCTCTACATCCACAAGACCCACAATGGCCTGCACCACCTCCACAAATGCCTTACCTATCTCTACAATTATATCAACCACCTATCCGCAAGAGGTTCCAACTGATACCGGAGTACAAAAAAAAAATGCAGCAACAAAAGGAAAAATCTTTCACTCCTATTGGAGAATCATATACCAGTTTGTTCCAAACGTTGAGGCAATTTGACATCTTGAAGCCGATTCAAATAAAAATGCCAAACCCCATTCCAAAGAATTTTGATTATTCTCAAAGATGCACATAGTTCTCTAATGCCCCGGGTCACATCATATAAAAGCGTTGGCATATGAAAAGAGCAATCCAGAAGCTTATTAATGCAAGTGACATTACCGTGCAAAATCTAGATATAGTGGATACTAGCCAAAGTCCATTGCCTGTTCATAATGAGATGCATATGGTGGGCATGATTTATGTTGAAAAGGAGTATGAGAACTCTTCTTAGCTCCTTAGAGGGCCACTTTCCGCAAAGTTTTCAATGTTACCAGTCTCGGTTCTTGAAGTTGATCTTAAGAACGAATCGCCAAAAGGGACCCCAAAGCTATTTGCTGAGGTCAATGTGATTGAAATTAATAATGGGCTTGGTAATATTGATGTGGAACTCGGTGGCTAAGAAGTTGAGCTTGGTAACTGGAAAGATGCTCCTTTCTTGGCTATCCAGGGAGGAGTCTTGGTGGTTTATTTTGTTGTCATTTCTGTTGTTCGGGTTATTTCAGGGTAGTAGTCCGGATATTGTCTTGTGACTCAAACCCTTCTATCCTTTTATTTTCCCTAGTTCGTTAGTCGTAGTAACTCGTTTAGTGTTATCTAGGTTTCTTCTAGGGTTGTAACCCCAGTTCATTTTGCTTGTTTTGTTTTTCAAACCTTTTCACCCTCTGTCTAATGCAATATTCTATTTTCTATTATTACTAGTCAGTTTTTATTTTTATTTTTTTCATTTTGTAGTTCTTTTCATGGTGACTCTAGTGATATGACACGCATGTGAAATTCTTAGCCTGGTCTTAAAAGTTAGTTTAATCACGAAACAATGAAATAAGGTTCGAAGATGACTGAGGCAGTTGAGGGAAATAAGTAATGATTTGGACATTTTGAGATCATTTAAAGCACGAATTATGTGAAATTTGGGCAGATAGTTTGGGAAGTTAAGAGGACGACAAGAATTTATTACAAGAAAGTGTGTCCTGGACAATCGAAAGCAAGAACTTTGTGGTCAAGTGCTTCTCTCATGATAAGATATTGCGAAGGTAAATTTGCCCCAAACTGACGGAGGATACTCATTATGGAAAAGAATTACGCAAAAAGAATTCAACACTTAACAAACACGAAAGAAAAGTGGAAGGCATATCAGTGATATCAATGCCAAAGTTGCAAAAGAAATATTAGGCATGATCTTCAATTTTCATCTTCAAGTTGCATGTGTTGTACTTGGCATTTTCAGAGATTGAGAGACCTTCTTGTAGCTACCCAAACACTTTATACTCCCCTTTTTGGAATCAAATTAGAGTCATAAAAAAAAGAAGAAAATATTTCATATCCCCATAGGTTTGTTTTAGAAAGTTCATTCCAAAAGAAAAATTCAAAAAGAAAAAAAGAGATAAAGAAGAAGAAAAAGAAAAGGAAAAATGAAAAAAAGAAAAGAAAAAGAAATATAACAACAACAAAAATTATTTCTTTGAACTACATTCGACCTGATTCTTGTCACCACATGATACGTAGGCAGCTTTACGGTTCGGTTGCACCAAAAAAAATATTTCATAATCCCACGGTAGTTTTTCTTAGAAATTCCATCTCAAAGAAAAAAAAAGTTAAATTCTCTTGTTTTAGAAATTGGGGCAAAGTTTTTAAAATGGATTCCAACTGTTGTAAATAAATTAACCTTTTGTCTTAGTTATTTTTACTTTATGATATCCTTTCTTTCTAATCCTGTCCAAAAGTCATATTACAGTCCAAAAAAGACCTTCCAGATAACCTCTGAAGGTGAAGAGTTAGACATGCCAGGAGCATATGATATTTCTACCATGGTTAATGCCTTGTCATATGCAGAATCAGAGAAAATAAAAAAAAAGAGCAAAATGAGAGTCTTATTGGTAAAAATCCTCACGGGCACCATAAGGCGATGGTGAGTTGAGAGAGTGAACAAAATGGGAGAGGGTTGATGGTGAAAACGCTTCGGAGAACCACAAGTCGAATAAGAATTGTGAATCTAATAGAACAATTGGATAAATGGAGTTTCCAAAGGTTGAAGGTACGACAAGATTTGAAAATTAGACTTAATGGATAGATTAGGCCGCTCAATCCAAAATGCACGTCATGGTCATTAGGGTTGGTATCTACATTTGATAAGTTTTTGCTTTGTAATTTTGTTGTTAGATATCATCTCTTTCCATTGTGCCCTTACTATGTTCCTTTTGATTTCTTAAGTCCTCTTTTGGAGTCTGTTTGGTCAGAACAAGTGAGAAATGACCTTAAAATTGGCTGCCAGCTTTTCAATTGCACAAAACAAAGTTTGGCTCGCACATCAAAGTGGCATAAGTTTGGAAAAAGTAGTATGCGTACTGAGTTGGTGATAATTGACATGGTTTGCAATTCATGTGAAATGCAAAGGTTCGGTAAATGTCAATTCATGAGCACAATGCAATAGATAAAAGGTATTTGTCTTGAACGGATCAGAGGTGTTTTTCGTGATAAGGGTTGACAAAAAAATTGGTCAGCCAATAACAAGTAAGGTCCACCAAGTTGAAATCAAAATTATCATGGCAAGTGTAGGAGCAATCGCCCTCAAAGTCAAGGCCACAAACCAACCACCATGTTTAAACTCATAAGTTTTCTTTGTTTGAAACATTGATGAAGACTATGCCCAAATCAAAGCTGAAGCTTGAATTTTTTAGGTTTCGTGCCCTAATTTTGTCAACATAAAGGGTTTGATAAGGTTTTTACCTCTTAGACATTCCCCTAGTTGAGAAGAACCATACCTGCTAGGCATACCCCTGGTTTAGATGAGTCTTTAGTTTTCCTTAAGTTCAGGGGGCCCTCCTGGATAATAGGGTCAACTTTTTAATTCTTTTAAGTTGTTAGTCTTTATTTTTCCTTAAGTTCAGAGGCCCCGCCTGGAGAATAAGGTCAATTTTAATTTCCTCAAGTTTTTAATCTTTAGCTTTCCCTAACTTCACGGCTTCCGCTTGGAGAATAGGGTCAACTTTTAGTTTTACTTAAGTTCAGGGGTCCCCCATGGAGAATAGGGTCAGTTTTTAGTTCCGTAAGCCGTTAATATTTAGTTTTCTTGAGTTCAGGGATCCCTCCTGGAAAATAGGGTCAAATTTTAGTTTCCTTAAGCTATTAATCTTTAGAATTCCTTTAGTTTAGGGGTCCCACTTGGAGAATAGGGTTAGTTTTTAGTTTCCTCAAGTTGTTGATCTTTAGCTTTGTTTAAGTTCAGGGGTCCTGCTGTCACGATCCGGATTCCCCACCCTCGGGAGTTGTTGATACCCAATTTTTCCCTATCGTATTTTTTATATACAAAATACTTTCAAAATAATATGTGTCTGTATATATAAGCATGCCCAAAAGTTTTAGTTTTTTTCCCAAAATTTTAAGATTTTTAAAATTAATTTATTGTCTATTTTAACAATGAAATCCAATAATTATTTTCAAAATTATCATTTTGGTGAATAATTTATTTCCATACTCATATTTATACCAAAATATAATAAAGGTGATTTTTGCACATTTTTTTACAAATTTCTTTGATATTTTTAAACTAAAATTGCGTAAAATTGCAATTATGGCCTATATTACGATTAATGGCATTTTACAATCATAAAATTATTTCCAGTATTTTTAGATTAATATTTATATACTATTAATTAGTTCAGTGCTTTTAATTTATTTTTAAAATTATTTTAACTATTTTTATAAAATAAAAGAGGGGAAAATTGGCCATTTATCACATAGCCCATTATAATTTCAATTTTAGCCTCAATTTGACCCCTAATTCCGCCCAAATTAAAACAACCCAGTTCCAATTTTAACCTGACCCCTTAACCCGATTTTAAACTTGCCCCGCTTCCCCTTTAATCTTGGCCGTTGATCATTTTGATCAATGACCGTGATTCTTTCTTTCCTTTTTAATTCTCATACCCCCCAAACCTAAATCATTCTATCAGATGCGCCACCTCTAAACCCCTCATATCTCAAACTCTCTCTATCCCTCTCTGAAACTCTAATCTTCTCCCACCGATTTCCACCATGTGTCACCGGAATCCATGGCATTCCAAGCCATGGTTGGCCTGTGCTCACTCTCCCTCACCATTGAACCGAGGTTACTCGAAGTTTGGAGGTCTGACTTCCATGACTTCCTTTAGATCCGTCTCAGATCTGCAAGATCTATGGCCTCTCCGACCATCTTCCAGCGTGTTCAAGGCAATATGAGTCTCTTCGACTCAGGATCCAAGTTTCCTCAAGACCTTCTTATTCTAGGTTCTTTTTTGCCATTTTTAGGCCTTCTAAGGTTCTTCACTTGCTTATTTTTTTCTTAGATCTGTACCATGCTTGGTCTTTGCTTGACGTTTTAGGACTTTTCCCCAAGTTTCTTTTTATATTTATTCACATTCGATTTTTAGGGTTTCTGGAAAGAGTTTTCTTTAAAGATTTTCTGACTTTTTGTTCTCCTTTTATGTGTGTTTTATACATGCATATTTATTTCTTACTGTGCTCGAGTTCATTATCTTATTTCTCTTCTGATTATGCAAGAACTTTTACTGTTCTTTGTTCACTTAGGTTGTTGTTTTGCGCTCTTTGATATATTTGTTTAAGTTCATGCTCTTTGATTTTGTTTCACGTTGCTGAGTTTCGTTGGCATTCCTGCTAAATACTGTCTTCTGAGATGTGTTTGAATTTCAAGTTTTTCTCCAGCATGCCTTGAATCAATGTGTTTGCTATCATGTATGTTTGCTTCCCAGTAATTTCTCACCTCTGATTCTACTTGAAACCCTAAAATTTGGGGGTTTTTCTTTGGATAGATAACACTAGGGTTTCACTTCGGAGCCCTAGGTTTCCATTCTCACTGCGAGCCTGGAATCGAATTCCTACTTGCCTGCGATTCTAAAATTTTTCATTGATTAAGCTTTTCTTTTGTTTAAACT
The DNA here is from genome assembly GCA_026770625.1 of Nicotiana glauca. NCBI lineage: Eukaryota > Viridiplantae > Streptophyta > Magnoliopsida > Solanales > Solanaceae > Nicotiana > Nicotiana glauca. The sequence goes on along the minus strand of MDKF010479861.1, from coordinate 2,038 downwards.
GTATGCTTTATTTATGAGGGAAAATTTTCCTTTCAAAATATTTCAACCAAGGATTGATTTTGAAATCCCTCTAATTATGCTAGTGATTCAACACTGATTTCTTTCGATTGAACCCCTCTTTTTACTCTACAGGCTGTTTATTTTGATTCTTTTGTGTAAAAATCCTAGGCTTGTGATGTCTTCCTTAAATAATTGGTCTTTAGTATCTCCTCTGTGATTCTGTACCACTGTTTGAATTATTCTTTCCTTAATTACCTAAAGTTATTTGTTATCCGGGATCCTTTTACTAATTACAAAATTGATACCTTATTTTTAACACTACCATTCCATCTTTCCTTAATTACTAACTATGTACTTGACCCTATTTGTGCACTATATGGTTTACTTACCTTAAAATTTTTCCTTAGTCGTTTGCCCTAGACCTCCTAATTAAGGGATTCTAGTTGTCTTAATTGATACTGATTGATTAGTTTCTATGTTTGTGCGCTCTTTGCCTACCTCACTTGTTTTAAAAAAAAAACTATATAAGGACCTATCCCTCCCTCTTACTAAGATAGACATGAAAAATTTCTCTAGCAATCGAAAAATACTAAAAATATCACTCACACACATTGAACTCACTTCTCGAGCAATACTGCTTCCTAATCCTGCTTTACCTGAGATCTTTTGGAATCCAGCTTTTTCAAGGCCGCTTTTGTTTACTTATTTTCTTTGAAATGAGTATGTCCTTTGTTTAAATATTCTGCTTCACCCCCTATGTGTTTACTTTACAACTTCAGGCTTCTTGTTTACTTTACTGCTTATATGCTATAATTTGTGCTTCATATCTTGTTTCTTCGCTTCTATCTCTGTTATTAACCCTTTACCTCTATTCCCCCTTTATATGCTGAGTTAAGCTCCTAGCCTGACAGTATCCTAATTACTGTCCAGGCCTAGGCTTGATCCACAATGGATCCAAACTCTTAATTATTTGACTATTAGGCTGGTCAGGGGTGTGCCAACATCCTAATTGCTGGGCATGACCACCAGTCTACCCTGTCTCCCCCTGATCCACTTTCCCCTTATGCACTTACACCTATTCCTAGAATCTTAAGTCCTACCCTTCTATTATGAGCCTTGATTTGGGACCCCGAGTTCCCTCTGAACTTGGACATCTGAGAGCTGGCCTTTCGACACTGCACTATATTCTTGATTCTGAATTTATTAGGGTGTAAGCATTGCCTGGAGTTCCTATGAGACTCTTGGGAACTTTGACACACTCCAAATATGAGAAAGTCATTTGGAAATCTGATCCTGGAAGTTGATTTATCTCATATTGTTGGACCTTGAGTCTGAATTAGGCTGATTAGATGTAGTTGCAAACGTTGATGTAATTTTTCTTTTACTTCCTTTTGATTCATTCGGCATGTAATAACTTTGTATTAACTATTGGTATGGATAGTGGAAAAGGGTGGGGAATGAATGCATGTGAAGGTAGAAAGCATGCCTATAAGATCTTTATAATCCTGCATTTCAGCATCTAGAAATCATGCCTATAGGACCTTTCATAATTCTGCAATTTACACATCATTACGCAGACAACTTCAGGTTTAATAATAATCATTCCATTTAGAAAACAAGCCTATAGGATCTTTATAATTCTGTATTCAGCATCTAGAAAGCGTGTGTGAGCACGTGATTTTTGCCATATATGAATTACTCCAAGAAATTCAAACAAAATAATTTCTTTCACTATTTTTAGATTTTGTGGATTTTGTGATATTTTGTGGTAATTTTTTGGCATTTTTGTTTGTGCATTTTAATTGAAGAAAATATGAAAAATATATTGGGCACTTACATTTAGGAGTTAATTTCATTTTAGGATTAATTAGTAGTTAAGTTACTTCAAAAATAAAGAAAATAACAAAAATAGTTCTTTTGCATTTATACTGTTAATTAGTTTGCATTTAATTAGGAATTAGTATATTTGGAAGTTGAGTAATATAATTTTAGAAGTTAATTTGGGTCTTTATTTTTAATGTGGCATTTAATAAAAATC
>MU736719.1:79992-105018 GCA_026770625.1 Nicotiana glauca | reverse complement strand
AAAGCGGTAAAAACATTTAGCACGTAAGGCATGGAACATGTATCAAAATCAAATAAAGCCAAATACAACAATTTATCTGAGCTCGAATTCTTGAACCCTGAACCGAAGTTTTGGGTTCTTTTCCCCAGCAGAGTCGCCAGAGCTGTCACACCTCCTTTTTCACATACCTACCCCGGAGGATAAATGTATAAGGGAGTTTTTCCAATTTAAGTGATATTATTCGAAATGGGATTATTTATTTATTTTTAAGAGTCTCCACTTGAGATAGGATTGGCTTTTGGTGTCCCAAGTCACCGGTTTAATTAAATCCCAAATCGAGGAAAATTGTTGACTTCCAAATTGGAGTCTGCGAACCAGAAATTCTGTGTAAGGAATTCTGTTGACCCGATGGAAGGTATTAGGCACCCTCGGATCCCGTGGTTCTAGCACGGTCGCTTAAATTATTATAAATGGCTAAAATCTAATTTTTTATACATGCTCCAACCTATAGTGCAATTTTATAATTATTTACTGCTTTTTATCAATTATTATTTTTATTTACGAAAGTCAACGTTGTTTACGAACGTGTTTTCGGATCACGTCACATGAAATGCACACGGATCCTCGACACATTCTTATTCAACATTTTTGGATTTGGATTTGGGTCGCATGAAATACACACCCGAATTTAGGAATGTAAATTTATTAAAAACGCGCCTAATAGAGTCTAACGTATTATAGTCTTTTGGGAGGGTCGTGAAATTCGCTAAACGACCCTTCCCGATTTTATAAATATTTTTAAGCCTTTATTGAGGGCCTCGTAATTTTGTATTTTTATTGGGCGAGGCTCGTCTCAAATTACTCCAAAGAGCTTTATTCTACTAAAGCAAACTACGGATGCTCAAGATTGTCTCCTAAAACCTTTGGAGTTATTGTAAGGCATGATTATGAAAATTATTATGGAAATATAAATTAGCTATAGGGAACTGCTTGATATATTGGATTAATTTATATCTAAACCCATATACACTTTGCAAGGGGTCAGTTCCTACGAAATCCAAACAGAATCTTTACATTCCAAAACCAAACGATCTCATCACAGCAAAACGAAGAAAATCAACACAAAACGTGAACACAAACACAAAATGTGAACACAAATGAAACAAAATACAGGGATATGGAAGGGGAACACAAATGCAAACGAAACAAAATATATTAACACTGAAACAGTAGACAAACCTGAACACAAAGATACAAAATTAACATGGCCAACATGGTTTCGATTACTTACAGAATGGGAATTTTCAATAGAGACCCACAAACACATGAATTCACCATATTACAATGAATAATTATTCATTTATAGTGGCTAGACATATAAACACAAGATATCCAATTACACGGCTACAGATTACACTTGGGAAAATTTTAATCGAACATAACTGATGAAAGCACACATTATCCTTGTAAAATAAATCTCATCTTTTAATGGCTCTTTTAAAGTTTGATTCACAGTAATAGCAAAATAAAGAGTAATTAGTAGAAGTGAACCTGTTGAACGTTTCTTCTTTAATATGTAAAGAAAATTTCAACGACAGATTCACCAAGATGGAAGTCCGATGAAAATATAACAGCAAGAGGAAACCGGAACTGCGGACTTAAGCCGGGAACCGATCTCGAACGAAACTTCCACATCCGAATACCTCATTCAGATTGACTCCATTTTTTAAAAACCAAACCCAAAAGGAAGAGATTTCATAATATATTTTTTGCTTTTCTGAAATTTTTGAAGTTTAAAAAAAAAAGGAAACGTTAGAAAATCTCAAAATAGAAAGGAGAAGAAAGCTTCGATGCCTTCCTCCTCTTTGTGTGTATTTTTCGTTCTCCCCCTCTAGTAGTGTATATTGTATGTGTATTTATAGTGATGGGGTGGGGAGTAATTTTGGGGAAAAAATATTTTGGGGAAGGTTTTGGGGGAAAAAATATTTTGGGGAAGGTTTTGGGGGAAAAATATTTTAGGCTTTTCAAATGTTTGGCCAATTTGAATTTAAGACCAAGCCTTTTCACCTCCCTCTTCTTTTTGTTGTTCTTTTCTTTCTTTAATTAATTAAAAACCTAAATTAGATTCCTAAATTAATTCAAATTTTACAATTAAGCTAATTATCTAACTATGTAAAAATGATCATTTTTTTGTGATTTTTGATTAATAACACAATTAACTTAATGTAATTAATTTTTAAATGCAAATTAAACCTAAGGTAACATGAAATTAAAATGTGACACACTTTTTTTTTAATGATTTTTCTATGATTTTAAAAATATTAAAAATGCATGAAATGCAACTAAATAAAGAAAAATACCTAAAAATCAATTAAAATTATTTTCGTATATTTTTAGGAGTTATTTTCATGTAGGGCAAAAATCACGTGCTCACACTCAACTCCTTCTTCTAGCTCTGGTCCCTCTTCTGGGACTAGAGGTTCACATTCTCAGATGAGTTCTTCTCGGAACAAAGAATCTTCTAAGCCACTTCGTGAGCCTCAGGTTGAGGAAATAATCCCCTCTTAAATCTCCTTTCATCATGATAGAGAGTCTCTTAAGAACCAAGTTGCTTCTTTAGACTGAGCCGATCCTTTCCCTACTCAAATCACAGATATCTTAGCTCCCATAGTTCGTAAGGACTGTCATTGGAATGATGATTTCCCGATCATCGTTCCTAACTCAAATCAGAGCATCACATCTTACTTTGTGACGACCCAAAGGGTCATCACCGGATTTCTCTCTTTTTTCGCGCTTTCGAGGCCTTGAAAACCTCACTTTTAGTTGCCTCGATTGGCGTGCGTAGATCGGGCGCGTAGCCGGAAAGCTTTTATGTTGAAATATGTGAAATATGTGAAAAATTTGAAGAATTTTGATATTAATATGATTAAAGTTGACTTCGGTCCATGTTTTTCGTAAACGAACCCGGACCCGTGATTTGGCGGTCCCGGATGGTCCGTAGAAAAATATGGGACTCGGGCATGTGCCCGGAGTCGAAATCCGAGGTCTAGAACCCTAGTAAAAGAATTTTTCTGTTAAATTATTTTTTTGAAATTATTAAGGAAAATGGAAATGAATATTGATTAAAAGACTATAGTACCGGGCTTGTATTTTGGTTCCGACGCCCGGTACAGGTCTTAAATATGTGTTAAGCACTTCCTATGAAAGTTTGGTCGAAATCGGACGTCGTTTGACGTGTTTCGGACCTAATTATCTAAAGTTAGAAGTTTGAAATGAAAATGATGATTTTAAGGCTCGACTCATTGATTTTGATGTTGTTTTTGGCGATTTGATCGCTCGAGTAAGTTTGTAGGATGTTGTTGAGTTAGTGTGTGTGATTGGTTAGGAGCCCCGAGGGCTCGGGAGTGAATTGGAGGTAGTTCGGGGTATTTTTAAAATTTGAATGGTAGCCGATTTTTCTGCAATTTTTGCCCAGGGAATTCCTTCTTCGCGTTCGTGGCCTTAGGCTCGCGTTCGCGTACTTTCCCCTGATTCCATCTCCGCATTCGCAATTGAGTCCTTGCGTTCGCTAAGCTTCAGGCCGCCCTTCATCGCGTTCACGTGATGCCAAACGCGTTTGCATAGGCCAATTTTTCGGGCACCCAATATTTTCTCTTTGCGTTCGCATCCCTCGTCTGCGAACGCGGTTCGCAGATGCTTGCCAACTTCTGTTCATCGCGAAAGCGACCCTACTGTCGCGAACGCGTAGGGTAATTTCACCCAGCGATTTTTAAGTCATAAAAACCGAACCATTAAGGGATTTATCCCCATTTTTCATAAACCTTGTCTTCTCCACAACACTTAGGCGTCCATTGAAGCTCCTTTTCACCAAGACATTTTGGGTTAGTAAATTTTAACTCGTTTTCTTCATTTTCTATCATCATTTATCTAATTTCCTAGCCCTAAATCATGAAATCAAAGTAGAAATTAAGGGTTTTGGGTAGAATTAGGGTTTTGGGAATTTTGGGTGATTCAACCTCAATTTGGGGTCGAATCTTGAAACAAACTATATATTTGAACTCATGGGGTTATGGGTGACTAGGTTTTGGTCCGAGCCTCATGTTTGGACCATGTGGGCCCGGTGTCGAATTTTGGTGTTGTTGGAAGAATGCTAGAAAATTCATATCTAGGCTATGGGATGTTGCCATTGAGTTTTTATTGATACTATTGAATTAATTATGCCTAGATATCATTGTTTCAGAGTCGGATTGTAGAGGAAAGGTGGTAATTGAGGATTGATTGCTATTCTTTGGACCGAGGTAAGTGTTTAATCTAACTTTGGCTTGAGGGAATAAGATTAGAGTGTTATTAATTACTAAATGCTAAACGATCGAGTACGGTGTATATGCATGTTGACGAGTATCTATACACTAGTGTCTAACATGACTGTGGGTCTTTGTTTGTGCTTATTTTGGTATATTTTGAGACTCTTCCAGGCTAAATTAATGATTCCTACATAATGTGAAGAGTATGAGGATTAATTTTGAATTGTGAATTTATTTGAGCGTTGGCTCGAACGATAAAAATACTATTGAGTAAGAAATGAAAGAAACGGAAAGAGATGTGATTAATCCCTTGCCGGGATGGTTTGAGTATATTGATTATCTCCCTTACCGGGATGTGAAAGTTGTTGTTATTGCTCCCTTGCTGGGATTTAGTTGATTAATTGTGTTTTCCCTTGCCGGGACATTTCTTATTATTGTTTATTCCCTCGCCCGTTTGGTTGTGATTGCTGTTTGGGTGAGGAAGAGTGATAATGCACGAAGGGTCATTCCGTGCCATGTTTTGATTATATCTGCACGAAGGGTCATTCTGTGCCATGTTTTGATTATATTTGCACGAAGGGTCATTCCGTGCAATATTTTGATTATTTATGCACGAAGGGACATTTCGTGCTCTGATTTGACTAAAAATTGCACGATGGATCATTTAGTGCCATGAAATAAGAGTTATGTGAGGAAAATCACGAAGGGTGATGCCGTGCATTTTACTTGGTTTCTTTGGGTGAGGATGAGAGTAAAAGCACGAAGTTTGATGCCGTGCAACTGTTGGATTTCCTGTTCTTTGTTAATTATTGTTGTGCCCTGTTTCTTATTTAAGTTGATGACTTTTATATCCGGATTGTACTCCCCCATAGCATGTTTCCCTCCCTTTTAACTATTTAGTTTTGGTATTCTTTCCTTTCATTGCACATATATATATTGAACTGCAGGTTGATTTGGTCGTCCTGTCTAGCCTCGTCACTACTTTGCCGGTGTTAGGCCAGGCACTTACCAGCATATAGGGTCGGTTGTGCTGATGCTACACTTCTGTGCTTTTTGCACAGATCACGGTACCAGAGCAGCTTTTGAGCCACAACAGTAGCACATTGAGTGGGAGCTGACTTCAGTCCAGGGACTACGAGGTAGCCTAGCTGGTGTTCGCAGGCCGGAGTCCCTTTCCATATTTTCTATTTGTTTTCATTGTACCGAGACAGACACGATGTATTTTTCTATTTAGACTTGTTTGTAGCATTCATTAGTAGTCTGTGAGATAGCGACTCCAGTCTTGGGTAGTGAAATGTTTAGCTTCCGCGTTTTTGGTTTCTAGTTATTTTTGCTATGAAAGACTTCCACTTTTATTTAAAGGTTTATTATTGTTATTACTGTTGTGTTGTTATCCGAATAGGTTTTAATGCTTGGCTTGCCTAGCTCCGATAGTAGGCTCCATCACGGCTCCCGATGGTGGGAAATTCGGGTCGTGACAGTTGGTATTAGAGCTTTAGGTTGCATAGGTCTCTCTACTCACGGACAAGCTTGGTAGAGTCTGAGGGATCAGTACAGAGACGTCTGTATTTATCCCCTAAAGGTTACAGAGTTAGGAAAAGTTTCACTTTTGTTCTTTCTTGTCGTGCGATTCTGTTTCTCAAATATTGATTGTCTTTCTACTCTATTCTTTCGCAGATGGCGAGAACACGTGCTTCCTCTTCTACCGCGCAGCAGCCCGAGCCCCTAGCAGCAGCCCCTGCGAGGGGCAGAGGTCGAGGCAGGGGCAGAGCTCAGCCCCGGGCAGCAGTCCCAGAGGTGGAGCCTCATATTGACTATGATGAGGAGGTTCCAGCCCCAGCAGCTCCGGTGGGCCCAGCTCAGGTCCCAAGAGGGGTCATGGTCACCCCGGATCTTCGGGACACTCTAGTCATTGGCAGGCTTTATGGAGAGTGTCACTAGAGCGGGTTTGCTGCCAGTAGAACCAGCCACTTCTCAGGATGGAGGAGGGGTTCATACCCCTGCTACACGTACTCCGGAGCAGGTAGCTCCCCAGATTCATGTCCTAGTAGTTCAACCAGCTGTGGCAGCTCAGACAGGTATTGCAACCCAGGCCAGCGATTGAGTAGCTATGTCTTTGGATGCCTTGTGGAGACTTGATTGGTTCTCCAAGCTCTTCACCACCACCTTCAACGGTGCTTCATCAAAGGATCCACAAGATTTTTTATACAGATGTCATGAGATCCTTAGGACCATGGGTATAGTGGAGACCAATGGGGTCGATTTTGCTACCTTCCGGCTTGCATGATCCGCCAAGACTTGGTGGAGGGATTATTGCCTATCTAGACCAGCAGGGTCTCCAGCATTGACATGGGATCAGTTCGCAGAGTTGTTTTTGGAGAAGTTTCTCCTAGTCACTCAGCGGGAGGCACTTTGCAGGCAGTTTGAGTGCCTCCAGCAGGACTCCATGACAGTTACACAGTATGAGACTCGGTTTATTGATTTGGCACGCCATTCTATTGTGATACTCCCCGCAGAGTCGAGATGGCCCTTTCACGGGGAGGTGGTCAGATGTCGGATAAGAGGCCTCGTCATTCTGGTAGGTTCAGTGGTACCTTGTCTGGTGGTAGGGATTATTATGGTAGATGTCATTCACCGAGACCCTTTCAGTCAGTGCTCTAGGTTTCTCATGGTACTCCAGGCGGTGGTGGTTCTCAGCAGCATTATTCAGATTAATAGCCTATCAGTGCATCCCCACTTCAGAGCTTCATGGGAGACATTCAGGTTGACAGGGATAGCAGTCGCAGTAGCCGAGGTCTTGTTATGGTTGTGGTGACCCCGATTACATTGTCAGGTTTTGCCCTCGAGCCTCGGGCAGCTCTCAGCAGCAGGGTCCTCGCCCTATGATTCAGGCATCTGGTGATCCACAGCTCACCCAACCAGCTAGAGGCTGGGGTAGGGATCATAGAGGTAGAGGTAGAGACCCCAGAGGTGGAGCTCAGACCGATAGAGGTAGGGTTCAACTAGTAGCCGATCGTCCCAGAGACATGGTTCAGGGAGGTGGGGCCCAGCCGCGGTGCTATGTTTTGCCACCCAGGCTAGAGGCCGAGTCTTCATATGCTATTATTACAGGTACTATTCTGGTCTGTGATAGGGATGCTTCAGTGCTATTTGTCCCTGGGTCTACGTATTCATATGTGTCATCTTATTTTGCACCCTACTTGGCTATGCCTAGTGATGCTTTGGGTATCCCTGTTTATATATCTACACCAATGGGTGATTTTGTAGTGGTCGACCGAGTTCATCGTTCCTGTGTAGCAGTATTTGAGGGTCTTGAGACCCGTGTTGATTTATTGCTTTTAGACATGGTGGATTTTGATGTTATATTGGGGATGGATTGGTTGTCCCCATATCATGCTATCTTGGATTGTCACGCCATGACCGTGACCTTGGCCTTGCCAAATTTGCCCCGATTGGAGTGGAGAGGGACCCCAGGTCATGCCACCCGTAGTGTTATTTCATATGTAAAGGCTCGACGCATGGTCGAGAAGGGGTATTTAGCTTATTTGGCATATGTTCGCGATTCCAATGCAGTGGTTCCTTCTATTGACTCTGTTCCTATTATTCGGGAGTTCCCCGAGATTTTCCTTCAGACCTGCCGGGTATGCCGCCTGACAGGGATATTGATTTCTTTATTGATATGGCCCCAAGCACGCAACCCATTTCTATTTCGCCGTATTGCATGGCCCCGCCAGAGTTGGAGGAATTAAAGGACCAATTGCAAGATTTGCTAGAGAAGGGTTTTATCAGGCCTAGTGTTTCTCTTTGGGGTGCGCCGGTGTTATTTGTGAAGAAAAAGGATGGATCGATGAGGATGTGCATTGATTACCGGCAATTGAACAAGGTAACGATAAAGAACAAGTACCCACTTCTAAGGATTGATGATTTGTTTGACCAGCTTCAGGGTGCGAAGGTGTTTTCAAAGATAGACTTGAGGTCTAGCTACCATCGGCTGAGGATTAGGGCGTCTGATGTCCCTAAGACAGCATTTCACACTCGGTATGGGCATTATGAGTTTTTGGTCATGTCATTCGGGTTGACCAATGCCCCAGCAACATTTATGGAGTTGATGAACTGAGTGTTCAGGCCTTATCTAGACTTGTTCGTGATAGTCTTAATTGATGATATTCTGGTGTACTCCCGCAGCCAGGAGGAGCACGAGCACCACCTCAGAGTGGTTCTTCAGACTCTGAAGGATAGTCAGTTGTATGCTAAGTTCTCGAAGTGCGAGTTCTGGTCGAGTACGGTTGCATTTCTGGTTCATGTTGTATCAGCAGAGGGTATTCATATGGATCCGAAGAAGATTGAGGCAGTCAAGAATTGGCCTCGACCAGCTTCAACGACCGAGATTCGGAGTTTCTTAGGGTTAGTAGGTTATTACCGTCTATTCGTGGAGGGGTTTTCATCTATAGCATCCCGATGACCAGATTGACCCAAAAGGGTGCCCAGTTTAGGTGGTCGGACGAGTGTGAGGAGAGCTTTCAGAAGCGTAAGACAACTCTGACTACGACACCGATATTGGTCTTGCCCACATGTTCATGGCCTTATACAGTTTATTGTGATGCTTCCCGTATTGGGCTTGGTGCAGTATTGATGCAGGATGGCAGAGTCATAGCTTATGCTTTGAGGAAATTGAAGATCCACGAGAGGAATTATTCGGTCCATGATCTAGAGTTGGCAGCCATTGTTCATGCCTTGAAGATTTGGAGGCATTACTTATATGGTGTGACGTGCGAGGTGTACACGGATCACAAGAGCCTTCAGTACTTGTTTAAGCGAAAGGAGTTGAATTTGAGGCAGAGAAGGTGGTTGGAGTTGTTGAAAGATTATGATGTTACTATTTTGTACCACCCGGGGAGAGCCAGTGTGGTGGCCGATGCATTGAGTAGGAAGTCTGCCATCATGGGTAGTCTTATTTATGTTCCGGTCAGCCGGAGACTGCTTGCTTTGGATATTCAGGCTTTGTCCAATCGGCTTGTGAGGTTGGACATTTCTGAGCCTAGCAGAGTGTTAGCTTGCACGTTCGCTCGTTCTTCACTATTGGAGCGTATCCGTGATCGGCAGTTTGATGATCCTCATTTATGTGTCCTGAGAGATATGGTGCAGCGTGGAGGTGCTACGAAGGTGACTTTAGATGATGATGGTGTTTTGAGATTGCAGGGGCGAGTTTGTGTGCCCAATGTCGATGGGATTCGAGAGTTGATCTTAGCGGAGGCCCATAGTTCACGGTATTTTATTCACCCGAGCGCCGCGAAGATGTATCAGGACTTGCAGCAACATTATTGGTGGCGTAGGATGAAGAAAGATATTGTTGCATATGTGGCTCGGTGTTTGAACTGTCATCATGTCAAGTATGAGCATTAGAGGCTTGGTGGTTTGTTTCAGAGGATTGAGCTTCCCGAGTGGAAGTGGGAGAGGATTTCCATGGATTTCGTTACTGGACTTCCAATGACTCGGAAGAAGTTTGATGCTATTTGGGTCATTGTTGATAGGCTGACCAAGTCAGCGCATTTTATTCCTGTTGCAACCACCTATTCATCGGAGAGGTTAGCTGAGATCTACATCCGAGAGATTGTTCGCCTTCATGGGGTGCCAACATCTATCATTTCAGACCAGGGTACGCAGTTTACCTCGCGCTTCTGGAGAGCAGTTCAGCAAGATTTGGGCACCCAGGTCCAGTTGAGCACAACATTCCATCCTCAGACGGATGACCAGTCCGAGAGGACTATTCAGATATTGGAGGATATGCTCCGAGCATGTGTCATTGATTTTGGAGGCTCGTGCGACCAGTTTTTGCCTTTAGTAGAGTTTGCCTACAACAACAGCTACCAGTCCAGCATTCAGATGGCTCCATATGAGGCATTGTATGGTAGGCGGTGTCGGTCTCCAGTTGGATGGTTTGAGCCGGGAGAGGCTCGATTATTGGGTACAGATTTGGTCTAGGAGGCCTTGGATAAGGTCAAGATCATTCAGGACAGGCTTCGTTCGGCTCAGTCGCAATAAAAGATTTATGCGGATCGCAAGGTTTGAGTAGCTTTCATGGTTGGTGAGCGAGTACTGCTTCGTGTATCGCCTATGAAGGACGTGGTGAGATTTTAGAAGAAGGGCAAGCTTAGCCCTAGGTTCAGTGGCCCATTTGAGATTCTTGATCGTGTGGGAGAGGCGGCCTACAAACTTGCCTTGCCACCTAGATTGTCAGCCGTGCATCCAGTGTTTCATGTGTTTATGATACGGAGGTATCACGACGATCCATCCCATGTGTTAGATTTCAGCACTATCCAGTTGGACAAGGATCTGTCTTACGAAGAGGAGCCGGTAGCTATCCTAGACCGGCAGGTTCGACAGTTGAGGTCAAAGAGTTTTCCTTCAGTGCGTATCCTGTGGAAAGGTCAGCCTCCTGAGGCATCGACCAGGGAGTCCGAGTTTGATATGCGGAGCCGTTATCCTTATCTATTTCCCGACTCAGGTACTTCTTTCTTTTGTCCGTTCGAGGACGAACAGTTGTTTTAGAGGTGGAGAATGTGATGACCCAAAGGGTCATCACCAGATTTCTCTCTTTTTCTACGCTTTCGAGGCCTTGAAAACGTCACTTTTAGTTGCCTCGATTTGCGTGCATAGACCGAGCGCGTAGCCGGAAAGCTTTTATGTTGAAATATGTGAAATCTGTGAAAAATTTGAAGAATTTTGATATTTATATGATTAAATTTGACTTCGTTCAACATTTTTGGTAAACGGACCCGTACCCGTACTCGGACTCGTGATTTAGCGGTCTCGGAGGGTCCGTAGAAAAATATAGGACTCGGCCATGTGCCCGGAGTCGAAATCCGAGGTCTAGAACCCGAGTAAAAGAGTTTTTTTGTTAAATTGTTTTTCTGAAATTATTAAGGAAAATGGAAATGAATATTGATTAAAGACTATGGTACCGGGCTCGTATTTTGGTTACGACGCTTGGTACAGGTCTTAAATATGTGTTAAGCGCTTCCTGTGAAGTTTGGTCGAATTCGGACGTCGTTTGACGTGTTTCAGACCTAATTATCTAAGGTTAGAAGTTTAAGAAGTTTGAAATGAAAATGATGATTTTGAGGCTCGACTCATTGATTTTGATGTTGTTTTGGCGATTTGATTGCTCGAGTAAGTTCGTAGGATGTTGTTGAGTTAGTGTGTGTGATTGGTTAGGAGCCCCGAGGGCTCGGAAGTGAATTGGAGGTGGTTCAGGGTATTTTTACACTTTGAATGGTAGCAGATTTTTCTGCAATTTTTGCCCAGGGAATTCCTTCTTCGCGTTCGGGGCCTTAGGATCGCGTTCGCGTACTTTCCCCTGATTCCTTCTCCACATTTGCGATTGAGTCCTCGCATTCGCGATGCTTCAGGCCGCCCTTCATCGCGTTCAAATGATGCCAACGCATTCGCGTAGGCCAATTTTTCGGGCACCCAATATTTTCTCTTTGCGTTCGCATCCCTCGTCCGCGAACGCCATGCTTGCCAACTTTTGTTCATCGCGAACGTGACCTACTGTCGCGAACGCGTAGGGTACTTTCACCCAGCGATTTTTAAGTCATAAAAACGTTACCATTACGGGATTTATCCCCATTTTTCATAAACCTTGTCTTCTCCACAACACTTAGGCGTCCATTGATGCTCCTTTCAGCCAAGACTTTTTGGGTTAGTAAATCTTAACTTATTTTCTTCATTTTCTATCATCATTTATCTAATTTCCTAGCCCTAAATCATGAAATCAAAGTAGAAATTAAGGGTTTTGGGAATTTTGGGTGATTCAACCTCAATTTGGGGTCGAATCTTAAAACAAACTATATATTTGAACTCATGGGGTTATGGGTGACTAGGTTTTGGTCCGAGCCTAGTGTTTGGACCATGTGGGCCCGGTGTCGAATTTTGGTATTGTTGGAAGAACGCTAGAAAATTCATATCTAGGCTATGGGATGTTTCCATTGAGTTTTTATTGATACTATTGAATTAATTATGCCTAGATATCATTGTTTCGGAGTCGGATTGTAGAGGAAAGGCAGTAATTGAGGATTGATTGATATTATTTGGACCCAGGTAAGTGCTTGATCTAAATTTGGCTTGAGGGAATATGATTAGAGTGTAATTAATTGCTAATTGCTAAATGATTGAGTACGGTGTATAGGCATGGTGATGAGTATCTATACACCGATGTCTAGCATGACCGTGGGTCTTTGTTTGTGCTTACTTTGGTATATTTTGGGACTCTTCCAGGCTAAATTAATGATTCCTACATAATGTGAAGAGTACGAGGATTAATTTTGAATTGTGAATTTTTTTTGAGTGTTGGATCGAACGATAAAAGTACTATTGAGTAAGAAATGAAAGAAACGGAAAGAGATGTGATTAATCCCTTGACGGGATGGTTTGAGTATATTGATTATCTCCCTTACCGGGATGTGAAAGTTGATTAATTGTGTTTTCCCTTGCCGGGACATTTCTTATTATTGTTTATTCCCTCGCCCGTTTGGTTGTAATTGCTATTTGGGTGAGGAAGAGTGATAATGCACGAAGGGTCATTCTGTGCCATGTTTTGATTATATCTGCACGAAGAGTCATTCCGTGGCATGTTTTGATTATATTTGCACGAACGGTCATTCCATGCAATGTTTTGATTATTTATGCACTAAGGGACATTCCGTGCTCTGATTTGACTAAAAATTGCACGAAGGATCATTCCGTGCCATGAAATAAGAGTTATGTGAGGAAAAATACGAAGGGTGATGCCGTGCATTTTTCTTGGTTGCTTTGGGTGAGGATGAGAGTAAAAGCACGAAGGTTGATGCCGTGCAATTGTTGGATTTCCTGTTCTTTGTTAATTATTGTTGTGCCCTGTTTCTTATTTAAGTTGATGACTTTTATATCCAGATTGTACTCCCCCATAACATGCTTCCCTCCCTTGTAACTGTTTAGTTTTGGTATTCTTTCCTTTCATTGCACATATATATATTGAACTGTACAGGTTGATTTGGTAGTCTTGTCTAGCCTCGTCACTACTTCGCCAGGGTTAGGCCAGGCACTTACCAGCACATGGGGTCGGTTGTGCTGATGCTACACTTCTGTGATTTTTGCACAGATCACGGTACTTTAGCATCTTTTAGGCCATAACATTAGCACATTGAGTGGGAGCTGACTTCAGTCTAGGGACTACGAGGTAGCCTAGCTGGCATTCGCAGGCCGGAGTTAGAGGAGGAAGACGAGGGTTTTTTGGTGTCAAGACCACGAACCAGGAGACGTGTCGTCTCTGAAGATGAGGCTGATGTCTCTCACCTATCTCTTTCCGAACCTGTTATTACTCCGGTGATTATCCATGATGATGAGGTTTCTCCTCCTCTTGACACTCATGAATCAATAAAT
This sequence comes from Nicotiana glauca, assembly GCA_026770625.1. Taxonomy (NCBI): domain Eukaryota; kingdom Viridiplantae; phylum Streptophyta; class Magnoliopsida; order Solanales; family Solanaceae; genus Nicotiana; species Nicotiana glauca. Next base: position 91,315 of record MU736719.1, on the reverse strand, counting down.
CAACTCTTTATCAGTGGTTTCAGTAGTGGGGCTTTAGGACCTGTTCTAAATGAACCTCCTTTGTCCTCCTTTACCTTTTCCGTACCTATGGTTGCTTCTTTACCTTCATCAACTACTACTTCCGTCCCTTCATCCATTATCTTTACTCCTTCCACCGCTCCTCCTTCAGTAATTCCTCCCCCCATTGTCCACCGTACGGAGGTGGGCTCTTCAAGTAGGGGTTCCGCTATGAGGAGTGTGACCATTGAGGTTCCTGCCAACAACAGTCTTTTAAGAAAGTCTGGGCAAGCTGATACTTGGCTCGAGCTTTTGATTGGCCCCATTGAGAAGGCTAAACTTGAAAGCCATAGTAATCTGACCCTCATGAACGATATAGTACATGCCACTCTTAAGGTATTTTCTTGTCTTTTTATTTTATTAAGAGTTTTGATTTTGAAGTCTTGACCTTACCTCTCTTTTGTTTGTGTAGGCCAACCTCATTGGTACTGAACTAATGAACGGAGTCTCTCTTTTGGAGAAGTTGACTCATGATTTGGAGAAGACTATTTATGATGTAGATGAGGATGCCCGTGGTTCTCAATTGGAGGCAAACAACTGGAAGGGCCAGTTTGAAAGTGTGCAAATCGACATGGAGAATTTGGAGGAGAGGAAAAATACCTTAGACAAGCAAGTTCAAACATTAACCTCCGAGCTAACGATGATTAAGGCTACCTCAAGCCAAACTAAGAAGGAAAAAGAGTGCCTTGAATTTTCCTTTTCGGAATAGCTATCCAAGGCCAATGAGGAAAATAGGGCTCTAAAGTCTTTACTGGCTCAGAAGGAGATGCATGCTGGGGAGCTAGCACAAAACCTTTCACGGGCACAAGAAGATACGAGTTTCTGTAGACAAGGTACATGCCCTAGAGAGTTCTCATTCCACCCTTCAATCATCTTATAATTCTGTCTTGGCTAAAAACGAAGAACTTAAGAATGAAGTTGCTGCTTGGGAGAGAGATTATGAACTTCTTGAAGAGTCAACCAATGTTGAGGTAAGCTGGACCTTCTTAAAGTCTCGTCGTGATACCTTGGTGGAAATGGGCCAAGAAAATTTCAGCCTGGAATCAGAATTAGCCAAGATGAATGAGGCTATTGAACAAGCACAACAACCATAAGATTTCTCATCTCCCGATGTTGAAGTACCTGTGACTAAAACTTCTTTGGCTGAGATTTCCACAGTTGAAGTCCCCGTGACTGTTGAAATTGCCACTAGTGTCATACCTTCCTCAAGTTCATCCGTGCCTCTTGCTGCTAGTCAAGCTGAGACTTTGCCTGTTGATGCTCCTACTGTTGTGATTGAAGATCAACCTTCAACTGTTGATGATGATGTTCCAGTGGAGCCCGCTGATGATATTTCTTTAGTTCCTTCTTCTTGATGAAAAAGTTTTTACAATTGTTTTAAATTCCCTTTTTGCAGGTACCTATCTGGGAAAATATGTTTAAGATATTTGAATTCTTATGATAGTTTTTTTTTGTAATCAAACCCTTGGTTATCAGTTAAGGTTTGATTTTAGACATACAAGTCCCCAAGTCTTGTTATGGGGCATTTTTGCATGACCAATTCGATGACTAAGTTTATACTTAGTCTTTAGTTTTAAAATATTAAGAAGTTATCATTAAACTTCCATATGTTCTATTCGTGCCTTTTATTTTCAAGGACGTAAAGAATAGTCTACATTTTTGTTCTTTAAAAATGCTTCTATTAACCTCACGACTAAATAACATGAGTTTTATAAAAGAGGGCCCTTTTATATTTTGACATTTGATGAAGAAGACGTCTCAACTTCATAATGGTGTTTATTATACGATAAAAGAAATAGAAACACACATGTTTCTTTGCAATAACTTGGACACGTTTTTATTTCTAAACCTTGATAAGTTTTGAGTAATACTTTACATGTATTTGAATTACATCTATAACTTTCTCGTAACTGTTTTTCTTGTAACATATTTATACAAAAGTAGAACAATAGATACAAGGTTTTCCTTATAACCCGTTTCAGTACATAGTCTTTACCCTAACTGTTTTGAGGAACCTTGGGTCCCTTTAACTTCAAAACATTAGGAAGGGTTTGAGAGGTGACTCCATTGTTCTCATGGGAAAGAACATTATGATGAATGCCATGACTCCTTAACTTCCACTCCGTACTTGACTCTTCTTAGGCTTGATTTTTACTCAATCTTCTTGCCTTTTATACACACGTGACTGTATATTCTATGCAGTCCCCCAAGTGTTTGAGTGTTGAAGTATGAAGCCCCAAGCACTTGATAGTCTCTTTCACCTAGTCCTTTTCCTGAAAAGGAAATACATACGGGACTGGGGGTGCGATTATAGATGAAGATTTCTTAACCCGTTTATATGTCTATCAGATTAATTGTAACCCTGGGCCAGGAATTTTAGTTTATTCTATTTTGCCGTACAGGTCGTGACTCATCATTTAGTACGGGTGAGCGTTTTGCCTATCATCTAAAATCGTTAGTAAGATTTTAACAATTCAAAAAATAAAGTTTAACATAGTGATACCTGACCATGGGTTTTCCCCTAGAAGTAGTATCTCTTCAAATGAACACATTCCAATGTGAAGGAAGTACCTTCCCATCCATTGTTTCCAATTCATACCCTCCTTTTACTGCAACATCACGTACCCTGTAGGGTCCTTCCCATGTTAGGCTTAGTTTACCTGAGTTGGCTGCCTTTGTCGGTTGAAAAAGTTTTTTAAGCACGAAGTCCCCAATTTTGAAGTATCTCAGGCGAGCTTTCCTGTTGTAATATCGTTCGATCACTTGTTTTTGTGCTACCATTCTTATTAATGCGGCTTCTCTCCTGCCTTCCAATAAGTCTAAATTGATCCGCATCTCTTCATCATTAGACTCTTGTGCTGCTTGTGAGAATCTTGTACTTGGTTCTCCTATTTCAACTAGATTAGTGCTTCATCTCCATAGACCAAAGAGAAGGGTGTTTCACCTGTGCTCGTTTTTGTTGTTGTGCGATATGCCCATAAAACTCCGGGTAACACTTCAGGCCAATTACCCTTTGACTCCTCTACTCGTTTCTTTAAATTATTGATTATAACTTTGTTCGTTGATTCTGCTTGCTCATTACCCACTGGATGATAGGGTGTAGATGTAATCCTTTTGATTTGCTAACTCTCAAGAAACTCTGTGACTTGAGCCCTGATAAATTGAGGTCCATTGTCGCATACGATTTCCTTTGTTACCCCAAATCAACAGATGATATTTCGCCAAATAAAATCTTTAACATCCTTTTCTCACACCTGTTTAAATTCTCCCGCCTCTGCCCATTTAGTAAAATAATCAATAAGTACGAGCAAAAACTTTTTCTGCCCTTTTGCTTGAGGCAACAGTCCTACTATGTCCATTCCCCATTTCATAAATGGCCATGACGCAATGATCGGATGTAATAATTCTGTTGGTCGGTGCATATTGTTACCGTATCTCTGGAATTTATCACATTTAGCCACGAAACCTTTTGCTTCTTCTTCCATTTTGGGCCAGTAGTACCCTGCTCTAATCAAGGTTCTTACCAGTGATCTTCCTCCTGCGTGATTCCCACAATGCCCCTCATGTATTTCCCTCATTACATACTCCGTTTGAGAAGGTCCAAGGCATCTTGCTAAGGGTCCACCAAACATTTTACGGTAAAGGTTGCCCTGTTTTAAACAGTAATGAGCTGCCATTTTTTGAAGCGCGTATGCTTTTTTCTTGTCATTAGGGATGGTACCATATTGTAAAAAAGCAACAATTTCATTCTCCAATCCTAAGTCAAATTATTAAAATTTACCTCGTTCTTATCAGGTTCGAGAACTGAGTGAAATAAATGTATAACCGACGCGTTTGCATCGTTTGCCACATCTGCTACGGATGCAAGATTGGCTAAGGCATTTGCTTCAACATTTTCATCCCTCTGTATTTGGATGACCTTTCAAGTTTGAAACTGCTTTATCAGTTCACGTACCTTTTCCAAGTATTGTTGCATCCTTGTTTCCCTAGCTGTATAAGTCCCCAGCATTTGATTAACCAAGGGCTGAGAATCACTTTTGATCACCAGTTGACTTATACCAAGTTCTCGTGCCAATTCTAGACCTGCAATCACAGCTTCATACTCCGCCTCATTATTAGTTACGGAGTGACATTTAATAGCCTGCCTAATAGTTTCACCCGTAGGTGGTACTAAAACGATTCCTAATCCTGCACGTTTTATGTTAGATGAACCATCAGTGAATAAAGTCCATGTTCCTCGATTAGACTCATTAAGTACTTGAACTTCTTTTTTAGCTTTTAACTGCATCCCTTGGCTAAAATCAGCCATCAAATCCGCTAATATCTGAGACTTTATTGATGTTCTAGGTAGGTACGTGACTTCATATTCACTCAGTTCTATGGCCCACTTGGCTAACCTTCCTGACAATTCATGTTTATGCAATATACTATGTAAAGGGTATGCAGTTACCACAACAATGGGATGACATTGAAAATATGGTCTTAACTTTCTAGATGCCATGATTAAAGCAAGTGCTAGTTTTTCTAGTTGTGGATATCGTGTCTCTGCATCTAATAAATATTTACTAACATAATAGATAGGAGATTACCCTGTTCTTCACGAACCAAAACCGCGCTTACCGCAACTTCTGAAACAACAAGGTAGATGAAAAGTCTCTCCCCGGCCTTTGGTTTTGCTAGAAAAGGCGGATTTGATAAGTAAGTCTTCAAATTTCTAAATGCCTGTTGACACTCCTCATCCCACTCAAAATGATTCTGCTTTTTAAGGGCCGAGAAAAATTTAAAACATTTTTTCGATGATTTAGAAATGAATCTTCCCAGAGCTGCGATTCTTCCCGTTAGTCTTTGTACTTCTTTCTTGTTTGAAAGTATATCAAGGATTTCTTCAATAGCCTTAATCTGTGCAAGATTTACTTCAATACCATGGTTAGAAACAAGAAAACCTAAAAACTTACCTGATGCCACACCAAATGCACATTTTTCTGGATTCAACTTCATATTATATTTTCAAAAAATTTTAATCGTTTAAGATAGATGCGATATATGATATTCTGAATAATGAGTCTTAACTAGCATATCATCTATATATACCTCCATGGTCTTACCTAAATGTTCTTGAAATATTTGAGTAACTAACCTCTGATACGTCGCACTTGCATTCTTAAGACCAAAGTGCATTACCTTATAACTATAAGTCCCCCTGTCTGTTATGAAAGAAGTTTTTCCTCATCCCTTGGATCCATTTTGATTTGATTATAACCTGAGTATGCATCAAAGAAACTTAATAGCTCATATCTTGCAGTGGCATCAATTAGTTGATCTATGTGCGGTAAAGGGAAAGAATCTTTTGGACAGGATTTATTAAGGTCTGTGTAATCTACACAGACTCACCACTTACCGTTCTTATTAGGAACCACAACAGTGTTAGCTAACTATACAAGATATTTTACCTCACGAATTGAACCAAATTTCAGCAATTTTTGAACTTCTTCTCGAATCACCTTATTCTTGAAAGTTCCTTGCTTTCTTTTCTTTTGCTTGATTGGAGGGTATGATGGATCTTCGTTTAGTTTATGAGTCACGACCTCCGGTGGTATCCCTGTCATGTTAGAATGGGACTAAGCAAAACAATCTGCGTTAGCTTTTAAAAATTCAATTAACTTACGCTTTACCTCCGGGCTGAGATTGGCTCCTATATACACTTTCCTCTCGGGACACTGTATAAATAAAACCACAGCCTCTAATTCTTCTACGGTTGTTTTGATGTTCTCGTTCTCCTCTGGTTGTTGAATGGTATCAGGTCTTAAATCCACATCTATTTGCCCTTGTTCAGTTGAGGTTGATACCGTGTCTCCCCCAGCTGAATTCTGTAATTCCTATTTGTCTTCACCCTTATCAGTTGAATCTGCAATGGAATTGATGCTTCTAGAAGTTTGTTGATCGCCTCTGATTTGACATATCCCCCAAGGTGATAGAAATTTAATAACTTTATGTAATGTTGATGGAACAACATACATGTCATGGATCCATGGCCTCCCAAGAATCATGTTATAAGCCATTTCCATATCTATGACTTAAAATTTGGTATCTTTCACAACGCCTTCTGCAAATGTAATAAGGATTGCTTCTCCTTTTGTTACAACACTAGAGTTGTCAAATCCCGACAAAGTATGCGCTTTTGGGATTAATTTATGCTCAGCTTGCATCTCGTGCAATACTCGTATCAAAATAATATTCACAGAACTGCCTGGATCAATCAAAACTCATTTCACGTTAGTGTCATATACAAGTAAAGATATTACCAGTGCGTTGTTATGTGGAGTTAAGAAACCCTCAGCATCTGCATCATTGAAATTAATATTCTCTTCCTCTAGTACATGTCACAACTGCTTCCCATGAGTGATTGATATCTTGGAAGTTTTATTAACTGTGGTATATGAAATGCCATTGATATCCTCACCGCCACTTATAACATTGACGGTTCTTTTGGGTGAGGGTGGTTTCGGAGGCTCCTGTCTGTTCTTCATATATGCTTGTTTCCCTTTTTCACTAAATAGCTCAGTGAGATACCATTGCTTTAACAAATGATCAACGTCTCCTTGCAAAAATCTGCAATCTGCGGTTTTATGCCCGTAGTCGTTGTGAAATTCGCACCAATGATCAGGGTTTCATCTGTTTGGATTTGATCTCATCTCCTTAGGACATCGTACCTTATCTCCCATGCTTCTTAAAACCACTACGAGCTCAGAGGTGCTTACGTTAAAATTATAACCACCAAACCTTGCTTTTAAACTTCCCTCATTGTCTCGTGGTCCATGTGAATTCCAATCATTTCCGAACCTTGATGAGGAGCCTGATTCCCTGCTTCTAGATTTGTGATCGTACCTTTGATTATCTTTCCTTGACCGTGAGTCCTTTCCCGCAGGTCCCATGCATGGCTCGTACCTGTTTTTACCAGATCTTTTTTCATTTTCTACACGTCTTGAACTTACTTTTTCTTCTATTTTATGTAGTAAAATGATATCCTCTTCAATCCTCATCTTTGTACTGTATCTACTGTAGACATCATTCCACGTTGTTGCTGGGAATTTACGAAGGCTTTCTTTGAGTCGCCTCGTGGCTTCTGAACTGTTCTCATTCAAATTGCCAGTGAAAGCTATGGCCGCCCAATTACTTGTTGCAGTGTCATTCTTTCTCGTTGAAATCTATCTACAAACTCTCTAAGCAACTTTGAATCTCCTTGCTTGATTTTGAAGATGTCGTCCATTCTCTTTTCCACTTTTTAAGCTCCCGAGTGTGCTTTAATAAATAGATCTGCAAGCTCAGCAAACATATTTATAGAATTTTTAGGTAAAAGAGAATACCATGTTAAGGCCCCTTTAATGAGCATTTCACCAAATTTTTTGACCAAGACCAATTCAATCTCTTGCTTAGTCAAATCATTGCCCTTGACACCTGTTGTGAATGTAGTAACGTGATCTCGTGGGTCTGATGCACCATCATACTTTGGAATGTCAGGCATCTTAAAATTCTTTGGAATCTGGAGGGGGCAACACTTGGCTTCCATGGTTTTTGAGAATATTTATCTATATCTACTACCTTGATCACAACTGGTACTCCGGGTATTTGTTCTATGCGTTCATTTTGCTCTTTAAGCTGTTTCTGCAAGGTTATTACAAGATTTTGTAAATCAGAATTAATTAGATTACCTGGGTCTCCCTCCTGTGTTTCACTAGGGGTTCCACCACTACATGAATTAACTAAACTAGAATGAGGATTCTCCAAAGTATTGTTGTTTGGAGTAGGTGTGGGTGGAGCAGCAGGCAATTGGCTAACAAAAGCATGAAGAGCTTTATTGACTTGTGAGGCAATAAGCTTTTGTAAGGCATCATTCATAGTCTCTTCATTCACAAATTGACCACGTTCTTCTGTGTGAGACCCATTAGGAGTGCCCTCACGAGATTGACGCGGTAAGTCTAGTGGAGTTGGAACTTGATTATCATATTTTGCGGATATCCCTAATTTTGCCGAATTATTTGATTTCCTTGAGTGTTGTCGTTGTTGTTTGACATAGTTGATTCAACACAGAAAATCAAGTTAAGATATAATTCCCTATAACGGAACTAATTTGTTTAACCAAAAAATAGATTTTTGACCAAAGCTAGAATTTAGAAGAATCAGGTTACTGATAATCGAAAAAGTATGTAAAGAAAAGAACTTGAAAATGGTATTCTTAGAAAGCAAGTAAATCAAAGTATATTTCAATAGTCACTTGTGTTTCAACTGATTACATATCTCTCCTTTTATAGGTCCCTTTGGGAAGGTACGTTATGCCTAAGTCATAATGAGGCTATTATGAGTAATTAATGACATTAATTACTACATTACATTATCTTTACATTGAATGTATATATTCTTTAACGGCTTTAGCATTTAATACCCTTTAGATGCCGTATTTGTACCCTTTTCTTTAGCTAGGTTCATTCTTCTCATTGCTCGTATGTAAATAAGCTTAAACAGGAACGAGCGCTGATCCTCTCATCTTGTGCCTCTTCCTTTTTCCTTACTCCTGCCTGTTTCATAATTATTGAACCATAGCTAAGTATAACTCACTGACCATTCCACGTGTCATGACACGTCACCATGAATACTATTTTCCCCAATACAATAATACTTTACTTCTTCATACTGAACTACTGACCAAATGTTTGTCTTTAGGACTAACGTTTAAAGAGATGTTATATTTATGAAAACAATTCATTTTCTTTTAGTTGTGTTTTTCTTGGTGCACTAATCATAAGCAATAACTATGTAATTGCCATTTTTCTCTCTACCTTTTTGTTTATCCTCAAAATCGGATAACAATTGACTTTATAAATGATTTTAATGATACGTAGATTAAATTGACATAAAGTAACAAGTTAAATTGAAATTGTAAATAAAGTATGATAAAATGAATTCAAACCACGCGAATTAGACAGTAGCAGCCTTGGGAGGATGGTCCTTTGAACATGATGCACTTCGATCACAGTCAAGACACAATAGAAATAGAATTTAAAGAGAAAATAACAATATATTGCTTCTTAGTGGATGTTACAATGTTCGTTACAAATAATCAGACCCTCTTTATATAGTAAGTTGGTGTCACTTTAGGTACAATAAGGTAGAAAATCCCATGAATTGCTAATTAGCCTGTTTCTTATTGATATGTACCGAGATTCCCGCCGTGATAGTCGATCGGTTAGATAATTTGGCCTTCTATTATTCAGTTTGACAATGTTTCCTCAATCTCATTCGGTGTTAGGGTTGGTTTCGGAGGTCACATACTCGATTTCCTTGAAGACGGGAACTCTGACCTCGAATCTTAGTTCAATGGAAACCGAGGCTGATCTTCAACCGTTCATATTTTAATCCCTATCTATCATAAAATAGGCAAGCCCGATTTCAACAGTATACAGATAGTCCCCTTATTTTTCAGAAAGTAAGCAATGAGAAACGATATGAGTTCTTGATTCTCGCCTCGATATTCTGTGTCGTGATGTTTTAAGCGTCAATGCCACACAAGAAGGGGGGGGGTGATTTGTGTGGTACACATTTTTCACTTAACTACTCTATAGAAGAACTTGGTTCTTCGAGATGTTACAATTACTACTGTTTGCGGAATAATAAATACTAAAAGTAAAGAACACATATATTTTTACGTGGAAAATACTTGGTTCAAAAGGTAAAAAAACCACGACCTACTACTCAGTAAGATTTTCCCAAACTTCCACTAAAATCACTAAGTCAAAACATCATTTACAAACTCTTTGTAAACCTAATGATTAACTCTAATCTCGTTGTGGCACACAACCTCAATTGTTGCGACAACATTAAGTACCTAATACAATTACTTTTATGAAAGCTGAAAGGTACAACTTTAAACTACCTACTACAATTGAACTAGAATAAAAGAAAGACACAATGGAACTAATTCTTCTATCTCGTTCAAGTAGCTTCAGGAGTGCACACTCAAATCTCATATAAATTGCTTGCAAAATCGCCTTGCTCTTTTGCTCTCAATTTAGTTTAACTCCTATTTTTTTGTGCAACACTATAAAAAACAACAATCACTGTTATTTAGTGGGTTGGTAATCAGAGTTTGATTTGGACTTGGTTGCTGTTCTTCTATCGCAGAAGAGTTCTTGATGATATCAAACTCTAACACTATCTTTATCCTGGATTGTGTTCTTTTCATATAAGGAGACTTTCTCTCCTTATCTAACACGCAACCTTTTCGATCAGATCAGGAAATATTGCTGCTTTATCAGTAGGACTTATCTCCTTCACTTGCATCTTACATGTATAGATTGATCATGACTGTGCTTCACAAGATGGACATGGTCCATGACTGAGTTCTTTTGTCATTCTTCAAAACTTCACCTGTGTTTGGGCCAAAAAATTCCCCCCTTTTGATGATGACAAACTCTGTGCTTTTTACTGATTCAAAACTTGTAACAACTCAGCTTAACCATCAACACTAAACTTAGAAAATTTACTTATTATCAAGGACCAGGTTAACTAGGTTATAAACATCACTTATTGTAGAATGTGTAAAGCATAATATTATTCCCCCTATTGGCATCATTGATCATGCCCAAGTATATCCTCTAAATAGGATTCTGCGGACGCTGCAAGTGAAACCCGAGTATTACGCCCAGGGTCGAATTCACAGAGAGTCAACCTATCAACTGCTACCTTTAGACCCACTAAATTCTTTAGAACCAGCTCCCAAAGACGTTTGAATCACTGTTTGATGTTTCTTTATGAACTAAAGTTGTAGAAAAATATCAAGCTATAACTAATAACTAAGGTTGTAGACAAATATGAGAGACAAGCTAAGGTAATGACTTCCCCTATTGATGGAATCCCTTATGTTTATGGTTCATACAAATTTACCAACTCACTTTATCAATCATGAACACTCACCTCACCGTAACTCTCTCCCGAGCAATCAAAATAATATACTATTGCACTCTCTCGAAATACACTAGCTAGCTTTAATTAACACAGTTCAGTTAAGATTACACCCAAGGCTTTGTTATTCCTAATCCCGCCTTTAAACCCACAGATATAGATTCCTCTTATTACTTTAGGAATGGTGTTATTCAACAACTACCTAAATATGCACTCTTTTCCAAGTTATGCACACTGAATAGGCCCAGCTAATTGAGGATCCTGTCAATTAACTACAACAAGAACATAGTTGAATAAATAAAGATTAAAA
>MU736719.1:40843-62456 GCA_026770625.1 Nicotiana glauca | reverse complement strand
TCCTTAGCCTTCCTTAGCCATTTATTACCTATAAATCATGAAAAACACTAATAAGAGCATTTTGTTATCATATATATCATCAAAACAACATAAGAATGTGATTATTTAAGGTGTGATTATAGTTAAATTCACCTATTATCAATCATCGAAAAGTTGCATACACAACGTGAATCGCATATTTTAATAAATACTCATGGCCACTAGGGTAACTACAAGTGCAATCATGGTGCAATCATCAGTAATCAAACAAACATATTTAAACTATCAAAGTCAGAATAATCATTGAACAAGAGAAAACAACAGTTGTAATTGATAGAGATATGTTTCCACCAACCATCCACAAAAAGAAAGAAAAACATTCAACCATGAGAAAAAAATAGAAAGATAGAAACATCCCTAATCAAGTTCACTTGGGGTACTAAACAAGTGTAGGAGACAGGATCTAGGAGTCCTAAGGCTTGGCGGAACTAGAGGGTTGGGATTGGATTTGGAGAAGATTCAACATGTTCTGAAGAATTCCATCATTCTTCTCATTTTCTTTGGCAAGCTCAGATCTGAGACCATCCCTCTCATCTTCCACTTCAACCACTCGTGCCTTGAGCATTTCTATTTCAGTATCCTTAGTTGCACATTCTTGAACTAGACTCCTAACCTTGCTGTTGATGGGTGTCCTCTGGGATGAACCAGGTTCATTTGGGATGGCATTGATTGGATAGTTACAAGCAAGCAGAGTATTAATGCCAAAGTGTTCCTTGCTTGAGGCCATTTCCCATTTCTTCATAGGCACATTCAACCTATCTAGAACTGTGGTTAGTATGAAGCCATATGGATTAGAATGAGCCTTGGAGCCATTTATGACCCAGTCTAGTAGCTTGACAATGAAAGCAGGCCAATTGATTTGTTTTCCTCTCTCCAGGAACTCCATAAGGACCAGATCCATGTAGTTAGCAGTGTGCATTCTCTCATGTCTGGGAAATAAGCACTTGTTGACAAATTCAAACACAACCTTATGCTTAGGCCTCATTTCACTCTTCTGCACAGCCCATGCTTCATTCACTTCTGCTGAACCACAAAACCTCTTGGTGATTTCAAGGGAAGTAGGGAGAGGAGTCTAGGCAAGGCCACCTTTGACTTGTATAGTCATCAAACCCTTCAGAGTGTATGTCTAGAATCTCTCCCAGTTTCTGTGCATCAAACTGCACTTGAACTCCTTTCACCAGGCTTCTAACTATGCCATCCTTAACCACCACATTTGACATAAATTCAATAAGCTCATTCCTGGCAAGCCTACCATCCATCTGAAGGACCATGTCCTTCCACCCCTGAGCTACTAAGTCATCTACCAACCTAATCATTCCTGGTTGCACCAGGTCTTTCAACAGTCTTCCTTTTAAAATTTTCCTTCTGCCAAACATGGCAAATCTATCCTGCTCCTTCTTAGATTCATTTTCTTCTTCTTCTCCACTCTATTTTTCATCATCAAAAATTTTTGCTTATTTTTTTTCATTGCAGATCTTGTCCTCTTGACCAGTGAAGGTTCAACAGCCTCAGACACAAAGGAAGACTTCTTGGAGGAAGTCTTGGTCCTTTTGGACTTGGGGGTAGGAACCTCCACTGTTGTACCCCTTTTTTGATGGACCAATTCCATCTCCTCTTCCTCAACATCCTCTGAGGATTCTGCAATCTTTCCCCTTCCCTTCTCTATTTTCTTTTTCTTACTTTCTTCTAAGGCTTTTTGCAGATCAGCTTCACTCTGTTTTACCCTGCTTCTTGTGGCTCTTCCCCTAGGAACTGAAGAAGCAGTAGGTGTTGGGGATGAAATCTTTCTTTTCTTGGAAGGCTTGGGAATATTTGGGGCTTTTGTTGTGGGAGTTCTGCGCTTCTTTGGGTCATAGCTTGCCCCAACCTTTTTCAGTAGATCAACCAAGGTCTCTTCAATAGATGAAACAGGTTCATCTCTCTATTTGCTTAGATGAACTAACCCCTCAGCAACTTCCCCAGAACCACTTCCCCCTGACTTCAGGCCACTCGCTTCTACCCCTTCATGTTCAATCCCACCAATAGCAGGTACTACATTATTCCCAATTCCCCTTTCTTCACCACATGCACCCTCTCTCTCTTTTTCTTTTACATAATTCTTTTTACCTCCACTCCTACGTTTCTTAGGCAATTCAACATCCCTAATTGGTCCAACAAAAACAAACCTAGTCTCTAGGATTTCAATCACAGATGAACTTACCTCAATAGGGGGTTCTTGATTCTTCTCAGAGTGAAAAGACCCATGTCCTTCCCCCTCAGTCGCTGATTGATAGGGTTCAGGCTCAGAGCTGGAGTCGAAATTCGAAACTTGGTTTTGCTTCATTTGGCTTGCTTTCAACCTTTCGTTTAAAGCCTTTCTCAAAGCACCAGATGCTACAGTCTTACGAGCAAACATTTTCTGCCTTCGTAGTCTAGGTTTTAGAGATACACTAGGGGACTAGATGAGGATGAATTTAAGGGAGATGGCGGTGGAGGAGATCCAGGGTTGTTTTAAGGGTTAGACATGATTGTCGATTTCTTGAAAAAGTTTGGGAATTTTGGAGAAGACAACAGGTGATAGTGAAGATGAGTTTTTGACGGTTTGGGGCTAAAATGAAGACTGTAGAATTGATGTGTATTTAAAGCGAATTACACATTTTATGAATAATAGAAGCCTTTTGCAGTGGTCAAATAGGAGTCTAATCAACTTGAAATTCCAGATTTTGAATGATCTATTTGGCTTCCCTAGATATTAGGTAAAAATCATGGTAGAGTTCTAGATGAACGGAACTGGTTCAATGCTAACAAATAGAATTTTCTAGGAATTTGACAAGTATATGACATATGCTCATAATTGAATTATTAATCTTTCTAATTGTACATATTATAGAGAACATACCTGAGCTTTCATATGAGCCCATACTGATGAACCAGGTTTTTCATTTAGAACTCTCTTGAACATGCCTCAAATCCCATAATACAGAAATTTTTGTAAGAGATCAGTGAGTCATATAAACACATGTCACAGGAGTATACTAATTAAAGTATGAAGTTGAGTAAGAATTAATCTAGATATTTACACAAGTTCAGAATTCCTAGCTAATTTTTTTTTTCATTTTTCAATTTTTTTTCATTTTGCATTCTGAAATGGATATATTAGGTGATCTTAATCATCCCTAATTCCAACCTATTCCTCTCAAAGTTTTCTCTACTCAGTGCTTTAGTGAATATATCTGCAATTTGTTTATCAGTAGCACAAAATTCTATAGTGATCAATCCTTTCTCATAGTTATCTTTCAAGAAGTGATTTCTAACATCTATGTGCTTAGTCCTCTTATGATGAACATGGTTCTTTCTCATACTTATAGCACTAGTGTTATCACAGAATATAGGAATGCAACCAACTTCAATTTCAAAATCTACCAGCTGCTGTTGTGCCCAAGATGTAGCAGCAACATATTCAGCCTCAGCAGGCCTCTGAATTTTGCTTTTTAGTGGCACATGATACAAGACATGAACCAAGAAAGTGAGCCATACCTGAGGTGTTTTTCCTATCCATAAGGAAACCTGCATAATCTACATCAGCATATCCTACTAGATTGAAATTACTACCTTTAGAATACCAAAGACACAGATCACTAGTGCCTTTCAAATATCTTATTATCCTCTTGACAACAGTCAAGTGAGAATCTTTTGGATTAGCCTATAAGTGAGCACAAAGACCTACACTAAAAACAATCTCAGGTGGTAGTTGCAATGGGTATGTCTATTTTTTTTATTCTTCTATTTTAAACTTTTTGATTAACTTTTTTGCATACTTCTGCTGATGGATCATGGTTCCATCAGGACATTGTTTGATCTGTAAGCCTAAGAAGAAGTTAAGCTTACCTATCATACTCATTTCAAACCCACTCCCCATTAGCTTTGCAAAATCCTTACTTAGCTTATCAGTGGTGCCCCCAAAGATTATGTCATCAACATATATTTGTACCACAAGGATATCCTTACCTTTTTCCCTTCAAAATAAGGTACTGTCAATTTTACCTCTTTTGTAGCCATGTTCAAGCAGAAATTTGGACAGTCATTCATACCATGCTTGAGTCCATAGAGAGCATTGTCTAATTTGTACACATTCTCAGGACATTCCTTGCTCTCAAACTCTGGAGGTTGTTTCACAAACACTTCTTCTTTCAGGTAGCCATTCAGGAAGGCACTTTTGACATCTATCCGATGAAGAGTGAATTCCATGTGTTCTGCAAAGTCTTCCTCTTGGCTTTAACCTTAGACCACCGATCTTGCCTTGTTTCTTGTGACTGTTCCATCTTCATCAAGTTTGTTTATGAAGACCCATTTTGTACCAATAACTGATCTATCCTTGGGTCTTGGAACTAGATGCTAAACTTGACTTCTTTCGAACTGATTGAGTTTATCTTGCATTGCATTAACCCAATTTGCATCCTTCAAAGCCTCAAAAACATTTTTAGGTTCAATAAGAGATAGAAAGGCATCAAAAGCACATATATTCTTTAGTTGTGATATAGTTTTGACTCCAGTTGTTGGATAAGTGATTATGTTCTCAATGGGATGAGAACTTTGATACTTGTGAGATTTCATAATCATCTGGTTTCTGCTAGATGTTTCTCCCATGTTCTGTTGCTGAGGAACAAGATCATAAATAGATTCTTTTAGAGGATTAGTTTCAATTCCTCTTTGATTAGTTCCCCCTGTCAGGTTGCCCTGGATGGAAGAACCTGTTCCTTCTTTTGCTGCCTCTTCAGCTTGTGCTGAGAATTCTATCAAATCCTTTACCAATCAATGGCTTCATCTTTATATTCATGTCTCTCAGAAAGAATGTTAGTTTCATCAAACACTGGATGCACACTTTCTTTTACACACAAAGTTCTTTTATTGAATACTTTATATGCTTTACTATGTAAAGAATATCCCAAGAATACTCCCTCATCACTTCTGGGATCAAATTTACCTAGGGAGTCTTTTCCATTATTGTGTACAATGCACTTGCATCCAAATTCCCTAAGATGGGATATATTTGGTTTTCTCCTTTTAAGTAACTCATAGGGAGTCTTGTCTACAAGAGGTCTAGTCATGCATCTATTGATAATATAACAAGTAGTATTTACAGCCTCTGCCCAGAAGTTATGGGGCAGTTTACTAAAAAGAAGCATAGTCCTAGCCATGTATTCAAGGGTCCTGTTCTTTCTTTCAACTACTCCATTTGTTGAGGAGTCCTAGGGGTAGAGAAGTTATGATCTATACCATGCTCATCACAAAATTCAGCAAACTTAGCATTTTCAAATTCAGTTCCATGATCAGACCTTATGGATGCAAGTTGATTACTTAATTATTTCTGAGTTTTCCTAACAAAAGCAGTAAACAAGTCAAATGCTTCATCTTTAGATATTAAGAATAGCACCCACGTAATCCTAGAATAATCATCAACTAACACCATCACATATTTCTTTCCATCTTTGCTCAAGGTTCTCATTGGACCACAGAGATCCATATGAACCAGTTCCAACGACTTGGTTGTGCTTACCATTTTCTTGTTTTTGAAGGATGATCTTACCTGCTTCCCCTTTACACAAGCCTCACAAACTTTGTCTTCCTTAAATTTTATGTTAGGTAGCCCTATCACCAAGTCCTTAGAGATTAATTTGTTTAGGTGATTCAGACTAGCATGACCAAGTCCTTTGTGTCATAAGAGGGGATCATTATCCAACACACTTAGGCATGTGAGTTCATTTTCGAAAAGGGTAGGCAAATCTACAATGTAAATATTGTTCCCTCTTTTGCCCTGCAAAACAATCTTGTTAGTAGTAATATTAATCACAAAGAATTTTGTAGAGGTGAATGCTACAAGGTTACCTCTATCACACAGTTGTGACAAACTGATTAGGTTGTATTTTAAGTCATCTATCAAGTATACATTCTCAATGGAGTGTGAGTCTGTCTTATCTACCTTTCCAACCCCAATAATCTCACCTTTATTCCCATTTCAAAAGGAGACATTACCTCCCTTTAGGTACTCAAGTGAAAGAAGCTGGTTCTTACTTCCAGTAATGTGTTTTGAGTAGACACTATCCATGTACCATATTTGGCTGCTTCCCTTCACTTGGGCCTGCAAAAAGAAATCAGGGATTAGTCTTAGGAACCCAAACTAGTTTGGGTCCCTTTCTATAGGCAAAGGGATAATCAAATTCCTTTAAGCCCACCCAAGCAGCCTATTTTTCTCTTGAACAAAAGCTTTGTTCTTTTGACTGGACCTTTCTTTTGCAATACATTCATTTTTGTAATGGTCAGTCTTTCCATAGTGTGTGTAGATTTTGTTTTTAGGAAGAGTGAGGTACTTGATTTTGGGATCCCAGTTGGTTGTTTGAGTCCCATAGCCAAGTCCTCTTTTGTTGCTGCTGTGATGTTCTTGTAGCCAGGAAAGTGCATCAGAAGCTTCGTTCCATTTGCAAGTTCTATCTAGTTCATGTTTTACCTTCCCTAGATCTTCTTTTAAGGCTTTTATCTACTCATCCTTCCTGTACATCTCATCCTTCATTTTTCCTAAATTTTCTTCTAGAGTAAGATGTGAGTGATCAACTTTCTTCTTACTTGTTCCTAGTTTCAATTTTAAGTTCTCAGACCTAAGTTCTAGGATACTGGTGTCAAGTTCAAGAACCTGGTTCTTTAACTCAGCATTTTTACTATCACTCTCATTAGCCCAAGATTCTAGATTCTTGCACTTGGCTTTTAGGATTACACATTCCCTAGGCAGTTTCTTTTTATCATTGTTAATTATTTCAGACTCATCAATGAGGTCTAGCAATAGTTTAGACAACCTTTCTTTAGACAAGAATTTAATCTTGTCTTTGATATGGAGGACACTTACCACTTGTTCATCATCTGATTCTCCGATGGCCATAAGTGCTTGTTCATCACCAACTTCATCTTCTGAGTCTTCATCTGATGTTTCTCCCTACGCAACAACCATAGCCTTTATTGATCTTTTGTTCTTTTTGGGTTGAACCTGTTTCTTCTTCCTATTCCTTCGTACGGCCCTTTCCTTCTTCCACTCAATTTCCCATTAAGGACAGTTCTTGATCATGTGATCAGTCTTACCACATTCGTAGTACCCCTCATTGGTCTGTTTCTCAGGAGCCTTAGGTTTATTGAAGGTTGTACCTCTTGAAAAACCCTTTCCTTTCATCAGGTACTTTTTGAAATCTCTAGTGATCATGGCTACTTCATCATCCTCTATATCTTCACCTTCATCTATTCTGAGATCCAGACTTCTTTCCTTTTTGGGTGCATCCATTTTCATGGTTTGCCTTCTTAGTTCATAGGCAGTGAGGTCTCCAATCAGTTCATCCAGCTTGAGGGTAGCAATGTTCTTTGATTCCTGAATAAAAATTATTTTGTTTTCCCACGTCACTGGTAAGACTCTTGTCAAGATTTTCTCAACCTTGTATTCTTCAAGTATAATTCTACCAAGAGATTTAAGCTCATTTGTTAGTGTTGTGAACCTTTTGTACATCTCCTGGATAGATTCTCCTTCCTTTATACTTAAGTTCTTATACTGAGAGTATAATAGTGTTCCTCTCGATCTCTTTACTAGAGGAGTTCCTTCATGAGCACTTGTAAAGTGTCCCATATTTCCTTTGCAGTAGTACAACTTTGAATCTCGCTGTACTCGTTTGGACCCAGTCCACACACAAGCCATTTCTTGGCCTTGGCATTCTTCTCCCATTTCTTCAAATCTTCAGCAGTACAGTCAGCTCTTGTTTTTGGCACATCCACTCCTTCCTCATTCTTCTTTGTAGTTGCCAAAGGACCACCAGTGACTATGTCCCGAAGTTAATAGTTCTCTCCTATAATATAATCTCTCATCTTGTTCTTCTATCAGGAATAGTACTGATCATTGAAGAGTGGAGGCCTAGCAAATGATTGCCCTTCCTAGTTTCTAGGTGGTGTACTCATCTTGATCTTTTCCTAAGGTGTTAGCATTTTCAAGTATAACCTGCTCTGATACCAATTGATGTTTTAAGCATCAATGCCACACAAGAGGGGGGTGATTTGTATGGTACCCAATTTTTGCTTAACTACTCTATAAAAGAATCTGGTTATTCTACGTGTTCCTATTACTACTGTTTGCGGAATAATAACTACTGAAAGTAAAGAACACATATATTTTACGTGGAAAACACCTGACTCAAAAGGTGAAAAAATCATGACCTACTAATCAGTAGGATTTTCCCAAACTTTCACTAAAATCTCTGAACGAAAATAGCATTTACAAAACTCTTTATAAACCTAAGGATTAACTCTAATCCCGTTATGGCACACAGCCTCAACTGTTGCGACAACTTCAAGTTGGCTATAACTTAAACACTCTAAATACCTAATACAATTGCTTCTATGAAAGCTGAAAGGTACAACTTTAAACCACCTACTACAATTGAACTAGAATAAAAGAAAGACACAATGGAACTAATTCTTCTATCTTCAAGTAGCTTCAGAAGTGCACACTCAAATCTCACATAAATTGCTTGCAAAATCGCCTTGCTCTTTTGCTCTCAATTTAGTTTAACTTCTGCATTTTTGTGCAACACTATAAAAGAGAACAATCACTGTTATTTAATGTGTTAGTAATCAGAGTTGGATTTGGACTCAGTTGCTGCTCTTCTATTGCAAGAGAGTTCTTGATGATATCAAACTCTAACACTATCTTTATCCTGGATTGTGTTCTCTTCATATAAAGAGACTTTCTCTCCTTATCTAACATGCAACGTTTTCGATCAGATAAGGAGATATTACTGTTTTATTAGTAGGACTTATCTCCTTCATGTGCATCTCATATGTATAGATTGATCATGACTGTGCTTCACAAGATGGACCTGGTCCATGACTGAGTTCTTTTGTCATTCTTCAAAGCGTCACATGTTCTTGGGCCAACATGTTGGAAGTGACAAAATGAGCGAAACATCTCGTTAGTCATGTCTTAATGGCATTAAATCCTCACCAGTTCTTGGTCCGACACTCCTGGTTTTGAACCGTCGTTTGAAGATTATAACTACCCCCTCCTTCATCCATTCAAACTTTACGGCCAATCTTTTCCTACTCTTGTTATTAAAAAATCTTTTCATTTCCTAGTACTCGAACCCAAATTTTTTGAGAGCTTTGTAAGGATTTCCTCTTTATCTGAACTATTACGCGTGCCTTTTTAACTCCTCCTTCTTCATCTTTATCCAACAATGGCAAAGACTTATAAGACAGTCCCTCAAAAAGAAAACACTTCCTCTTCCGGTCGGCCGACAGGAAACCACCGGTGAAACCTCCTCTTGACGCATTTATTCTCAATAGATACAAAAATCAATAGTTATTCCCAAAATTATCATTTTGATGAATAACTTATTTTATTCTCATAGTTACACCAAAATATAGTTAGGGTGAGTTTTGTATATTTTTAAAAATTTATTTGATATTTAAAAGACTAAATTGCATATAATTGTATTATAGCCTACTTTAAGATTAATAACATTTTGTAATTGTAAAATTGAGTCCAGTATTTTTAAATTAATGTTTATATAGTATTAATTATTTCAGTACTTTCAATTTGCTTTTTAAATCATTTTACTATTTTTGTAAAATAAAAAGGAAAAATTAGCTATTTAACATTTAGCCTAATCTTATTTCAAATACAACCCCATTTCCTTTCAATTTTAACCCTTAAATTGACCCAACCCCAACCCAATTAAACCAGCCCAATTTTGTTTTTAACCCGGCCCCAACCTAATTCGAAAATTCGCCCTACGTTTGCTTCTAATTCGAGTCGTTGATCATTTTGATCAACGGCCAGGATTCCCCCTTGCCATTATTAATTCCCCACCATACCCTAATCCCCCATTATTCCTTTAGCCATCCACCTCTGAATACCCTCCCCCTCTCAAACTCTCTCGAACTCTCTCAAAACCTTAGCTTCACTCACCATCTTCAACCTCTATCTCACCAGAATCCATGGCCTCCCAGGCCATGGATGGCTTAGACTCATCTACCTCTGCTCTCAAACACCCGGCATACAATGATGTTTTGAGTATGGTTCTAATTCACCCGACACAAGATCGGACCCTTTTCAAGCCTTTCTTATTATAGGGTTCCTCTGAAACCCTGGCTATTCGAGGTTTTCTCTAATTGTTTTCTAAGATCGGTTTTATATTTGTGCTTTACCGAAGTTTTGAAACATTTTCCCCGATTTTTCTTTCAAAAATTACTCCTCTTCGATTTAGAGTTTCTGAAAAGTTTCAAAATGTTTCCTAACTCTTTTTCTTCTTCTCTTTGTGTGTATCTGTCTATGCTATGTTCTTATGTTTTTTTTTCTCTACCCTGCATGATCTTCTACTGTGTTCTTACGTTTGCATGTTCTTCTACTGTAATTTTCTACTAATTTTATTCTTTGTTTGCCTTTCACTGGACCTTTGTTTGAGTTCTTTTTAAACGTGTTTCTTATACTGTTCTCTTAAGTGCTATACTACCTCTTTTGCTCTTATAAACTTTTTTGAGTTCCAAGTTTTCTTAATACATGTTCCTTCTACTGTCACTATGTCACAACTCAATTTCTTCACTCTGCTGCTTCGAACTTGTTATTGTATCTGTTCGTTTTCTCATAAGTCTCTGAAAGAGACCTCTAAGCCTGGTTAAGTTATTTGTCTTCTCTCCTCTGTGTTTGATCCAAGTTGAAAACCCTAGGATTTGGGATTTTTGGCGAGTTTGGTCTTGTGTTTTGACTAGGGTTCTATTTGAAGCCCTGGACTCTCTCAAACTCACTTTGAACCTATGTACTGAATTCGAATCTCTTTGTTTATGACTCTGAATTATTCTATACTAGACTCTTCGGATTAGCATGACAGTTCCTTTATATGTGTATGTTGAACCTTTCTTCAAAAGGCTTTCCAACTTATGGTTGAATCATAATCCGTTTTTTTGGGGTTAATTGATTGTTACTGGTTTCCTTAAGTAAAACCTTTTCTTCACCTTTTCTGACTGGGTTCATTCATACCAAGTATTTGGACTTCTGATTTCATGGTTGTTAATTTATTCTCTTCCCTTAATTATACAATCGTGCACTGGCAAAACCCTGCCTTAAATAACTATTAAGTATTAACTTTGAAAGGAGTTTGATTAATTTATTTCCTTAATTACTTATGCCCGTTTGAATATGAATCCCTTAATTAAGGGAGATTTTCGTGTAATTGATTAGCAATTAGCTTTCAAAATCATTTCTTGCCTTGTTTATGCCTACTTTCTACACTATAAATACATGACTCCTTAACACAAGACAAACGGATTTTTTAACAATCACACACACTCTTAAAAATACACAATCACAATTCTCTTCTGAATTTATACTTAGAGTATTCTTGCTTCTTGTCTGCACTTTGGCTTTCACAAGACTACTACTTCTCTTTACTTGTCTCTTTGAAATTGGTATGTCCTAAAATTAATTTCAGTATCACCCTAATGTGTTTATTTACTGTCCTTGTATCCATGTCCACTTTCTATTCTCTATAAAGTTTAAATAGCTGATTTGAAGTGCCTATATCTTACTGCATTTACTTCTCTTCCTTTTGAACAATTTCTCCCTACCCTATTACCCCTACGTGTTATGAGTGGGGACTTGGGGCATTGCAACAAGAATTGCTGTCCATGACCTAAGTTTTTGACCCCCCAACCCCTAAGTAGGTTGGAAGGTGTGCCAGTAGGTCTCATTGCTGGGTATGCCACTTTGCCTACTCTTTCTTTGTATCTTTCTACTAGTATAAAATCTCCATACCCCATTCCCCTATGTGTGCTGAGTTAAGGTATAGCCTGGCAGCATCCAAATTGCTGTCCAGGGCTGAACCTGACCTTTAATAGGTATTAGCTCTCCAATTCTAAAGCTGATAGGCTGGTCAGGGGTGTGCCAGTATCCCAATTGCTGGGCTTGAGCGCCAGCCAACCATTGCTTTCCCTAATCCCCCTCTATTGCACTTGCACTTACTCCTAGTCTCTAAATTCTGCCCCCTCCTATGAGCCTTGCCTTGGGACCTTGTGTTCCCTATGAACTTGGACATTTGAGGGCTGGCCCTTCTACACCGCACTGTAGTCCTGTAATAACATTAGGGGTGTAAGCATTGTCTGGAGCTCTTGAAGCTCCTTGGAACTTTGACACATCCCAATTAAGAGAAAGGCTTTGGAAAATCTGGCCCTTGGAAGTTGGTTTATTCCATATGTCAGACTAGGAGTCTGAATTAGTCTCTCCTTGGTTGGAATTTTAATTTCGGATGTATTTTATTTTATTTTTCTGGATTCATGCAAGTTGTAATGATTTGTAATAACTACGGGGTATATAGTAAAAAATATGGAGGGACTCTCATGTTATGCATATGGGGTAGATATCATACTTTACGTTTACTTCTGCAATCATAATTTGTTCATGTATGCATATCGATATCATGCCTATAAGTTTTATTCATGTCTGCATATAGATATCATGCCTATAAGTCTATTCATTATCGCATATAGAAATTCTACATCTATGTCTATTCATTACCGCATACAGAAATCCTGCCTGTAACTGATTTATTACTACATATAGAAATCCTGCCCATAAGTTATTTATTTGCATTAGAAATCATGTCTATAAGCTTTCTACACTTTTGCATAGACACCTTAGGCAAAGAATCTTTAGGTTAAATAATAACAAATGTACTCTAGATATCCTGCCTACAGAATTCCTGTACTTTTACAAACGTCCCAAAGAAATCACGCTTAGAAAGCATGCCTATAGGGATAAATAAATGAATCTGAATCATCTTCCTCATTTACAAGTCTAAAATCAGTAGTAAATGTCGTTCAACATCTGCAGATTTTGTTGTCTCTTAAATAAGTAATCTTTTCTTAAAATCAGCATGCCTTCTGCAAATGTTAGATACCTTGATAGAAGGCCTCATCTAGGAAAATCTGTAGGTGATTAATTACCTTTGCTAGTCATTAATAATTGCTACCAGCAGGCATGTCCAATTCGGACTTCTTATCTGAAAATATGTGCTAAATCAGCCACCCTTCCTACGTTAAGTTTAATTAAAGACCTAACCAGTATTTGTAAGTCGTGCTAAACAATCTGTTTCTTAAACGAGGAGGCCTGTTTGAGCCTTTAATTGCTATTTGTTTCCCTTAACTACTTATGTATTTTGTTTGTCGCTTTAGACTTTTATCCTTTTAAACTTTGAAAAGCCCAACACTCTCCCCTTAGGATTAGTAGTCCCAAATGCCTCTGGGACTGATAGGATTGGGACGGGTAATAGCATGCAATAAGCAACCCATACTATTCCGCGCTTTAATACCTAAACGAGGTGGAAAAGGGTAGATATGGATATGATGACCACACTATAGCACTACGTGTATAAACGGTTATCGGATGTTGTGTGGGGTGATCCATATTAATTATAAACCTAGGACCCCTCTCCCTTTGGTGTTTTCTCTTTTTGTAAAACTATTCAAATTCTTCATGAACCTTTGCCTTCCCTACTTACCTTCAAAGCTCATTTTTGCTTATTTGAAATGTTGTACATTTGAATCTTTGATTGTATACTTGATTATGTGAAGTCACAATATAACATGGCCGGGAACCACACTAGTGGATCTTGAGGGGTGCCTAACACCTTCCTCTCGAGATAATTTATAGCCCTTACCCAAACTCTGGTTCTTCAAACTCAAACCCTTCTTAATGTCCTAAGGCACTTAATCATTAGGTGGCGAGTCTTCAAACTCCAAAACCCAATTCCCAAAAAGGGAATGAGTTGTCCTCCCAAATGTCATAAACCCCATTTCGCCTTTTAAGGAAGAAAAATGGGGCATCGACAGGTGGCCGCTGATTTCAAGGTTGAGAAACCTTCACCCGTTTTGGGCCTAGGTAAAAATGTGCCAAGGTATATTTGATTGATCACCGTGGATATACTCCCTAGGTCATAAAGGACTGCAACTGGGCAGGAAAATACATGGTGATTACTGGGCCCAAAGAAGACATCACTACCCTTGTAAAGGGATACTTAAGTGTTTACACTTATCACTTTACGTTGGGCACGTTGGACCTGGTGATCATCCAACTCTATAATAGGTATGACTCGTTCTAGAGGATATTCATTCTCCTCTAATCCTTTGTAAGTAAGATTGACGGATGCCCTTTTACTATTGATCATTTAATGCACCTATATATTCCGCGATTCTCCTGGAGGGACTAATCAAACTTGCATTCAGGGCCACCAAAGCCCCGTTCTCAAGCATCGAGACCAAGGTTGGCTAGGCCGATTTGTTTGAGTGAGGACCTTGGAGTTGATGCCGATCGAGTACTTTTTGTTCCCGAAATGGTGGAACATAAAGTGTAAGTAAAATTCTTCTTTCCTAGAATTTAATACTTTGCTCTCCTTTTTAACTTTCTTACTCATGTTTGGTTGCGATGCAGCTGTCACTCAGGTTCCAAAGGTAGTTCCTCGATTCAGGGAGTGGATCAAGGGTATCGTCTCTAAGAAACAGTACTTCGAGCGTGTATGGCGTGAACTATCAAAGGGCCGGTGGGAGTCCCATTCTCATGGTGAGATTTTTTCCTAGAGTAGACAATATTTGGGCTTCTTCCGTGCTTACTCATTTCTTTTTTTTTTTGTAGGCCTTGGGAAGGATGTTGCAAAGAGGTTGGTGCACAAATCCAAGTCATATACCGACGCTCGAGAGCTTCCGTCAAACTCAATCCATCGGCCGAGGGATGAGTCCGAAGAAAAAGAAAAAATTCTAATCTGGTGGCTCATATGCGAGGCAACATTGTACTGCCTCAAACCAAGGTTTTTTTTTGATGAGGCAGCGGCCGAGGACTCTGAAACAAAGAGGGGCGAAATAGTTTTGCCCCAAGTTAGGGAGGCCTACACAAAGGCTATGGCCGGTGCTTCTTGGGTAGAAGATAATGCCCCAAAAGATGGACTTGGGCTGATACACTTCTGCGAGTCACATTTGTTTACCGACTCTATGATTGACGATGCCCAAGTTCTAAAAGGATGCCCAACTGAGGGGCCCCAAGGGGTGACAGACCCTTTTGACCACTTCTTGGAGGATTTAGATTTTTCTGCCTCGTAGGACGTCACTAGGCTGGGTGACTTACCAGTACCAAAGAACAGTTTGTCTTCAGAATCAGTGGGCCTTCCTCGAGTCCAAAACCAATAAGCTGGTTCCCAGCTCCGAGTGCAGATCTTGGAGTGGACAATTATGATATCTAATCTGGAGGATGCGTAGGTCATCTTAGCCCCTATGAGGGTTACAAGTTATCTTCGGTGCTTGGTAAACAAAGAGGATCAAGTGAAGACGAACGAGGTAGAAGCGCCCTGCCTGTCTAACAAGCCCAACATGCGTTAAACCATGTAACTTCAAATGCCTCCTAACGCCTTCTGTGGACCTGCATGTTCGAACTATTAACTACCGTATCTAGCTCATCATCACTATCCTCAAAAACTATTCTTACCTGCTCGACCAGGTCAGCATGCTCCTTCTTGGCTGCCTCCAGCTCAACATGGATTTTCTTGATCTCGGAGACCGCCCGAGCACAACCGGCTTTGGCAGAGGTTCCGCTTCGAGTCTTAAAGGAAAAATCCTTAGTGTAGGCCAAAAAGATTGAGGAGCTCCAGTCATTGACGTATTTGTCCGTCTCTGATTGGGGAAATATGGCTAAAGACCTTAAAATGGTCAAGTCAGAGTCCAAAGTAATTAAAGTTGCTTCCGAGGAAATGATGGCCGTTTATAAGGCTGATGCTGAGGCGGCTCAGGTTTGGGAAAAAGACATCATCGAGTGCGTGAAATGGCAATCTCAAAGGCATTCCCTCGAGGAAATTCATGCTTGGGGCTTCGACTTATCGATTGAGATCGAGAGTGCCAAAGAGCTTGAAGACGAGGCCAAAAAACTATCTTAGACGATGAGGGGTCCAAAGATTTAGGCGAGTTCGAGGGTGACGGAGATCCCAATGGTGATGATTTTCCCCCCAATGAAGAATAGGCCTCTTAGGCCTTTAGATGTTTTTGTTTTTTTGTTGAGGCAGTTTGGCCTTTGTAAAACTTTGTATCAAGTTGTTTGGCCATTGTGATAAGAATGTTTGATTATGAATATAAGGATTTTGTCCTTCAACAACTTTCGAATTTTCTCTTTGTCTTATGTACTTTTATTTGCAATGATCTAAATGCCTTAGCATAAAAAAATTGGGTTTTTTTTCCAGAGAATCGAAGGTCCTTACCTTCAACTGTATTTTGTTTTAAGGCATCATGGGGGTTTGGTGTGATTGAAAATTTTTTCCCCAAAGAACTTAAACTTTTTTAAGTCATAGTTTGGTGAGGATAGCCTTTAGAACGAGTTAAATTTTTTTAAGGCCTTGTTCTTTTTGTTACGAACCTCTGACATCTCTGAGCTGTCTTTATATGGCCATAGCCTTTATAACTTGGGTCTTGCCCCATGTTAATATTGTTATCCCGAGTTGTCTGGGCTTGCCTAAGATGACAGTCCTCGAGTAGGGATGGCCTTAGCCTTTAAAATTCGGGCATAGCCTAATAGGACTCATACCCCGAGCTCTAATAGATCGGACCATCCGAATTTGATTTCGGACATTAGTCCCGGGGTGGGAGTGATCGCTTGGACTCGGACTAAGGTGGCCCTTGGGCTCAATAACCTTTAGGAGATCAGAAGCAGGGAATTCCTAAGAAATGCAAAAAAACTTAAAAACAGAACGATACTTATCCACAAGGAAGAAACTTCCTTTTATTCTTGTGCATCAAAATTACACATGTGTAAAGTCTTTGTGCCAGGGCTCGAGCAATCTATGCGGGCACAATTCATTTGACCGTTTTCCCCTTACAATAAATCCTATCCACCGAGACCTTTCGGTTACGAAGTTTCTTTCCTTCCTGAAGTAGATATCCAAGGGTAATGTCCCTCAGTATTCGAGGTTGATTATAGAGAGGCCTCGGATATTGTTAATGTGATCTTCAATACCAACTCGTGACTGTCGATTCTAAGTTAGCATGATCCATTATTTCATTGTTAAAAACCTTACCTGAAAATCCATTTGGAACAAAATTGGTTCAAGGGAAAAAGAGTGCAACGCATTCTTTCAGGCCTAAAAGATATTGTACGGCTCTTTGTCGGTTACCTGCAAGCGTTAGTAAAAAATATAAGTAAAAGAAACTAAATGGGGTCATATCTTAGCAGTAATATGATTTAAGGTGAGTTATATTCAATTGCTTGGTAGTTGTTTGGAATTCATCCTTCCAAGTTTGTAGGAACCCTTTCTGGTGATTTCGATAATATGATATGGACCTTCCCAGTTCGGTCCCAAATTTCCCTCATTCGGGTTTCGGGTGTTCAATGTGAATTTCCTTAATACTAAGTCTCCGACATTGAAGTATCGAAGGTTGAAACTTCTGTTGTAATATCTCTTGATCTATTGCTTTTGAGCGGCCAACCGAACAAGGGCGGATTTGAGCCTCTCATCCAATAGCTCCAGGATCGTAATCATGGCCTCGTAATTTGATTCCTTTGTTTCAAATCGAAATCTTATACTTGGTTCTCTGACTTTGTTCGGTATTAGAGCATCGGCATCGTAGAATAATAAAAATGGAGTGTCCCCAGTACTGGACTTCGAGGTCGTGCGATATGCCCATAGGACTTCAGGCAGGATTTTCTTCCACTTTCCTTTGGCGTCGCTCAACCTATTTTTAAGGTCATGCAGTATGATTTTGTTGGTCGATTTGGCTTGTCCTTTCTTCTAGGGTGGTAGGTGTTGATAGGATCCTTCTGATCTTCGAGAAATTTGGTTACTTTACTACCAATGAATTATTTTTTGTTGTTGGATACGATCTTGGCCGACATTCCAAACCGACATATGATGCGGTACCAAATGAAATCGGTGACCTATTTTGCTGACCTTATCATATGCCTGGGCTTCTACTTACATAGAAAAATAGTTAGTCATAAATAAAATAAATTGGGCCTTACCGGGTGCCCATAAAATGGGCCGACGATATCCATTCCCCACTTCATGAATGGCCATGGAGACAAAACCGAATGTAGCAACTCCTCGGGTTGGTGAATCATCAAAGCATGTCGTTGGCACCCATCACATTTTCGTACAAACTACTCTGCGTTCTTTTCTATGTTGATCCAGTAATAGCCTCTTAGGATCATCTTTCGAAACCATGGTTCGGCCCCAGAATGATTTTCATAGGTGCCCTCGTGCTTTTCCCTCATAACGTACTCAGTATCTCCTGGTCCTAGACATATTTCTAGAGGGCCATCGAACATTCTTCTGAACAAGGTTTTTTCTTCGGACAAACTAAACTCGATTGCCTTTGTACGTAGGGCTCTCGATTCTTTTGTATCCAATGGTAGTTTTCTAGTATTCAAATATTCTACGTATTTATTTCTCAAATCCCAAGTAAGGCTTGTAGAGTTTACCTCGGCGTGAACTTTTTCCAGCACCAACCTCATGAGTTGTATGATTACCTCCTAATTAAGCTCATCGTCTTCGACCGATGACCCTAAGTTCGCAAAGGCATCGGCTTCACTATTTTGATCCCGGGGTACGTGTTGTAAGGTCATCTCCTTGAACTGATGCCTGTAACTTATCCAGATACCTTTGCATTCGTTCTTCTTTGACCTAGAATGTTCCATTAACTTGGTTTACCACGAGGAGGTAATTGCATTTAGCATCAATCACCTCCGCCCCAAGATTTTGGCTAGTTCAAGACCTGCAATCATGGCTTCATATTCAACATCATTATTAGTTAATTTTATAATCCTAATATATTGTCTAACTATACTGTCTATTGGTGGCTTCAACATGATGCCGATTTTGGACCGTTTTGTGTTCGAGGCACCGTCCATACAGAGGGTCCATGTTACTGAAGATGTCCGCAAGTTTATAAACAAATCTCATTCAACCTCAAGTATTGTAATGACTCAGCCGATTGTTTCATGACTTACTGCTCCATTTCCCCTATTTTTGCCTCTTGATGCTTATTTTTATCCATGTTATGTGGTATCAAGTTAGTAAGATCGAATCCGAAATGGTTTTGGTAAGGTTTGAGACACTTAGTCTCTTTGAGTAAACTTAAATTGTAAAAGTCAACCAGATGTTGACTTATGTGAAAAGGGCTCGGATGTGACTTGTGATGATTCAGATATCTTTGGGAGATGATTTGGGACCTAGTAGTGTGATCGTAACGTATTTTGGAGGTCCGTGGTAGATTAAGGCTTGAATTGGCGAAAATGGAATTTTTGCGTTTTCCGGTTGATATATGAGATTTTGATATAGCATTAGGAATGGAATTCCTAGAGTTGCAGTAGGTTCTTTGTGTCATTTGAGATGTGTGCGCAAAATTTTAGGTCATTCAGACGTGGTCTGATAGACTTTTTGATCACAAGCGGAATTCGGAAGATTTTTGGAACCTTAGGCTTGAATCCGACGTTATTTGGTTGATTCTATGTTGTTTCAGGTGTTTTGAAGATTGGTATAAGTTTGGATATTGGTATATGAATTGTTCGTCCTTTTGGTTAAGGTCGGATAGTTGACGGGAGATTTTGGGGTTAAGTTTGGCATCTGAAGTTTTATTGTTGTTGTCGTAACCGTACATGCGGCCGGGAGGCCGCATGTGCCTGCAGATGCGGAAGCAAGCCACAAATACGGCCAAGAGATAAGTCAGGCAGAGTCACAAAAGCAGACATCTGGACGCATCTGCGATGGCGCATGTGCGAGAGAATGATCGCAGGTGCGGTCCTAAGGTTTTTAGTCATTTTAGCAGGTGCGCACCTGGGACCGTAGGTTCGACCATTTAACCGCGGATGCAATTTTGTTGGGTCAGAGAGTATATATTTCGCCCTTCGCAATTTTTGGACATTTTCCTCAATATTTAATTCGGGATGAAGCTTTTGGGAGCCATTTTGTCACGACCCAAAATCTACTATGGGTCGTGGTGGCGCCGGACACCTATGTCAGGCAAGCCAACTAAATTATCCATTAAATTGTCTTTTAATACCTTTGAAAATCTAGGATTTTTCCTTCCATTTTTCATAATTAAAACATTCTCTACTTCAATTCAAATTAAATAATAACTACTAGTACACATCTTTCAAAAAACCATCCCAGAACCCGGTGTCACAAGTGCATGAGCATCTATTCATAAGGAAAATAAAATACAACATCTGTCCGAAATACAGTGGACATGGAATAAATATAAAAATGCTGAAAGGAACTACACTAGCTGTGGGTCGCCTCGAACAATGTAACTCACCTAGTCCCAGAATCATCCGCACTACTACGCCCAGTAGGCCGCTAGAGGTATATATATACCTGTGCAACAAAAATACACAGAAGTGTAGTATGAGTACGTAATCAACGTGTACTCAATGAGTATCCCGCCTAATCCCGAAGGGGTAGAGACGAGATGGTCAACTTTGATACTCTCTAATGGTCCAATAATGATTCGTCCTTAATATATATTAAATAGTGGATTTATTTTATAAACATGATTTTAATCCAGATAGAGGAAACAAGTAAACACGTAATTCTTTCATAGGAAAATTTCTAGAATTTCTTTTTAAATATAATCCAAATATTTTAAAGCCATAAAAAGGATATAATAACTTAATTAAGTTTAGGCAGCTACACAAGCATGCGCAAATCACACCGAGGCGACGGCCCGATCCAACAGAAATAAATGTGAACTTGCCGAGGGTCGACGGAGCCCCTATAGATGTATCTATTTAATCTGCCGAGGCGTTCGGCCATTCCAAAATAAACACACACAGACAGACAGTCAGTCAAGAAGTCAACATGGAGCAATTATCCAAGAAAGGCCGATTCTCTTTAATAATTTGAGAAAACGAAGATTAAGACTTTGTAGAAATCCATTTATTAATTTAATTTTATTTAAGCAATTCAAGCCATCAATGAGTTCGCAATTAATTCAAATATAACATGCTTTTGGGTCCTAGATTACCCGGAAAATAGCATAATAGTAGCTACGCACGGACTCTCGTTACCTTGTGCGTACGTAGCCCCCACAAATAGGAGAACATAACCAATTTAACTCACCTATGGGGTAAATTCCCCCTCACAAGATTAGAAAGGAGATTCACCTCGCTACGAAGACTCATAACTGGCACCCTACATTCTCCCGAAGGCTCTAACCAACGCACAATGCTCCAAAACTAGCCAATGTCATACAAATCCATTAATATATGCTCAATTAAACTTTACAACCTAATTTGTAACATTTCCTTACCCCGAACGAAAAGTTGAAAAAAATGCCCTCAGGCCCACGTGCCTGGAATTTGAAATTTCTCAAAGATAATGTTTACCCATGAACTCACAAACTCAAATATACAATTTACTCCTAATTCCATGCTCAAATTCGTGGTCAAAATTCAAGAACACTAATTTTTTCTAGGTCTTCCTCTAACCCTCAATTTTCTACCCATTTACATGCTAAAATCTATACGTAATCAATGTATTTAACTCATAAT
>MU736719.1:17678-40646 GCA_026770625.1 Nicotiana glauca | reverse complement strand
GGGGGGGGGGGGGATAACTTACCTTATTATTGATCAAGAAAATTCTCTCTTGAAGCTCCAAAAAATTTCCCCAAGACATGAAAAATGAGAGAAATGAACTCAAATCACGATTTAAAACAACCTTGCTGCCTCCAGGTATTCTGCTTCTGCGGTGCATTTTCCGCTTCTACGGTTGTTGGCCGCTTCTGCGGTCCCTGGGCCGCTTCTGCGGTTTCCTTAGGCCTGGCCCCTTTCTGCTTCTGCGATATTTCGACCGCATCTACGGTCCCGCTTCTGCGGTCCAAGAACTGCAGATGCGGTTATGATAGAAGCAACACGCTTCAGTCTTCCCAAATTCCATTTTTTGATCCGTTAGCCATCCGGAATCCACTCGAGGCCCCTGGGACATCTACCAAAACTACCAATCAATCCCAAAACATATTACGGACTTGCTCGAGGCCTCAAATCATATCAAACAACGCTAAAACCATGAATTACACCCTGATTAAAGCTTTATAAACTTTGAACTTTCCAGCTTCTACTTCTGATGTTTAAACCAATCAAATCATGTCCGATTAACCTCAAATTTTTCACACAAGTCATATTTGACATTACAGACCTTATCCAACTTCCGGAATCAGATTCCGACCCCGATATCAAAAAGTCCACTTCCGGTCAAACCCCTAAAAAAAATCTTCAAATTTCTATCTTTAGCCAAATGGCTCCAAAATGACCTACGGACCTCCGAATTCACTTCCGATCGCTCTCCCAACTCCAGAATCACCATGCGGAGCTACTCCCAGTCTTGAAATTCCAAATGGACACACTAAAATGCACTTCAAACCAAACTTATGAAATTTCTTCCAAAATACAAACTTCCACAATAGGCGCCAAAATGCTCCCGGGTCATCCAAAACCTGATCCGGGCATACGCCCAAATTCGAAATCAACATACAAACCTACTGGAACCTTCAGATCCCGATTTCGGGGTCGTTCACTCAAAATTCCAATCTTAGACATTTTCTCCAACTTAAGGCTTCTGAAATGAGAATTTTCATTTAAATTTCACTCCGATCTTTCTGAATTTCAATTCCGGCCATGCGTACATGTCATAATACTTGAAATGAAGCTGCTCATGGCCTGAGACTGCTGAACGACGCGCTAGGGCTCAAAACGACCGGTCGGGGAGTTACATCCTCTCCCACTTAAACATACGTTCGTCCTCGAACGTGCTGAGAACTATACTGAAGTAGTCGGAAATCACTGTTTAGCACCTCATGCACCTTCCCGGGCTACCACAACTTAGCTGAGCACATTAGCTCGATAAATTATGAAGATATTCCCTTTTATTCAAGCAAATAAGCCTTAGAGCTCGATTCCAACATCCGGAATTTTATGCCAGGCCTGTTTACAACATACGATCACCATATCAATCACTACACGCTGTACTCAAACCTGACTGCATAACTTTGTTGGATTCTTACTTTGCATCACTTTACTCATAGGACCACAATAACCTTTCTGATCGAATTAATCGAAATTCCACGAATCCGATGCTCCCATTGCTCCTCATGACCTACATAGGTCTTACTCTAGATTTTACAACACCGACACAACGGAAGAGATGTGCCGAAATTCATAACCAACTGCTGAATCAACAAATCATTAGGTCTATACCCCTGACAAGAGTCATTGCCTCTTCTCGAACCATCTAATGGTCTTAGCTCCTTAATACACTTCATATAATCAAATTACACTGGTCCTAAATCCAATAATCTCGTCTCACCCAGTACGATCTGCTCAGGCAATAAGCCACTCCGAATGCGATCAAAAGTCTCATATGATGCCACAATGTTCCAATAGGCCACCAATCTGAACACAACACAAACAGGAAATCGAACTCTGGAAGGAATTACCTCACCCCCGCACTAATACGGACTTTCCTTAGAAGATAGGAAGCGAAACACACAAAAATAGCTTATAGAAAACCAGACTAGACATCACACTATTGCAGTGTGCAACCCGATCCAAGTAACATACCCATGGCAGCGTGTCGCCCGATCTACACATTGATCTCACATAAGGAGATTCCACTTCGAGCTAAATCTGCTCATTACAATAAAAATATCAAATTTCGATTGCAAGCATGCTAAGTGCATAATACCATCCCTGATAAACACATAGCGCTATATGCTACAAAACTCAAGCACAACTGAGGTGCGATACGAGATCTGAATCTCAAGAGCCATTCTGCTCACATATCATTATCGCCACGCGGAACCTCAACACATAAGAATTTACCAAGCCGTCTCACAACTCATATAGCACAATACATCATTACCTGGAATGGCTGATGACAAAATAACACCCCGATTGTTCCTCCAGAGGGAACACTCACTGAAACAAACACCACTGGCCTGATATAAAGCCCTGCTCACACATAAATCAATCCATTGATCTCAAGCCGATTTTTGGTCGCAGCAACTTGGCTAATAACCTTTCAAAGGTCCATAGTAACTCCCTTTTTCCTCATAACACCTAAGAACAACCATTATAACCGAAGCAACCTCCCCAGTTCATAACCCAATAAACAAGGTGCCCTTTAGGCATAAATTCTCAAATTAATGATATTACCACCATCCTCATACTTGGTTTCAATCATTAGTCAATCAAGTGACTACATGTCACACTTATACAATCTTCCTTTGGGACACACTCCCATAATCTTTCGAAATAAATAACGGGTCCGCACATCTAAACCACCAGATGCACTAACACTGAAAAGCGATCAAGAATCCTTACCCAGGATGCAAAGCCTCTTTCACAACACATCGATCTCAGGTGACGCTGAAGGCCATACCAACTTACTTTAACTATTCCACCCTTCTCTTGCTTATCCGAGCTCGTGACATTCTTACCAACATCAAACTACAACCTCGATCCTCACTTCGAATTTCCATGCTACTCACTGCACCCAACAAGCCAATATATGATAGGACACGATTTTCATCATAACTCCGAAATCATTAATATTTTAATACTTCATCATATAATAACTTTTCACTTAACTCACTTCAGAAGAATCATAGCAACACACAGGTAAATTCCCATAACCGTAGGATATGCAAATCTCTAAGTAGTGGTCCATGCCACCATATCCCTTCCGGAATCCGCTTCCACTTAACAAGCTATAACAAAATAATGCTTCTGAATAACATCAGTTATGGCGGCCGACATGCCTCACACGTACCGCCACAAATCATGCGCATAACTTGATCACGCTGAATGAACTGATCACCGACCACAATATGCCAATTCAACTATGGCTAATCAATCTACCTCCTTCCAGTTTATCCTTGATTGCCTTAGAAATAATACTAACTCTATTCAACACATAACATACTCCATCTACAGGTTGTCTCAATTCCCACGAACTATTTCGTATCACTCAAATGCTGCACCACAAGTCAAAGTATCATAGAACATTCTGGGCACCTTCTCATAAGCTGCTACAAAGCTTGATTCTTAATTGTACACATAGGCTCGAAATCATTGGGCACCACACCTTAACTTCTGAATTCACTAAGACCGTTATTGAGAGCCACCCGCTCTGAATTGGTCCCGAACATAATTCACTCTATAAATCTTATAACACACAATTACCCTCTCGACGAAACACCCGGCGAAATCACTTCCTCTAAAACCTGTATCTATACAAGGCATACATCCCGAACCTTTTTCCAAGTCCGAACATGAGCCAATAAGGCCAACCATAGCATGCCTCCAACAATTCTTTCGCTCAAATTACCACTTATGGTTTTTTCCCATGGCTGAAACAACCCATCGATACGCAGATAAACGGAAACCTCGCAAGCAGTTAACCATGCAACCCAATCTTAGGTAGTGAGACTCTCCCACTTAGCTTGAAGCCAATATTACACAACCCTGGAACTCAACAGAATCCTTTATCTCTCGTTGACATAACCTTACGCAACCATCTGCTGCAATTTCTCGGAATCTTTCTGTAATTCCCTATCTTTCATATTCTGAATCATCATCCACATTCGCACGACCGATCTCTTTGTTGGATAACCAATATAATTCTTTGCAAAAGCTTCGCCAACCACACGCTTGCTAATCCGCTCACGGGAAATAACCCGCTTGCGGAAATCACTTCCTGGCACCTTCCAAATGCTGCTGCATGGGATACAATCACTATAACATCAACAATCAAATCCTTAGTCCAAGCTCACTCTCTAGCTGCACCAGTCCATTCACTCCTTGTGGACATCAATTAAATGTGCGGAAACACCTTTCCAAATTTAGAGTTATGCTGCTTTCTTCTTCATTTCAAGCAGCTCGTTTCCGCCATACCAAATATCCTGCCGCATAACAACCCCATGCTTTAATTTACATCTGCAGACTTCAATGGCCAGTTACTAAAATCCCAGATCATTTCAAACTCTCCTTTGGCACGTAGTCATCCTACTACCAAACCCATATGCAACATACGCCACTCTCCCACTTTGAGCAAACTCACTTCTTTAATCACCCACTTGACCGTTGCTTCATATACCTGGCCTTCTAGGAAATTTTGACACCACCTGACACTTCCCACACGTCTTTCCTCAAACTTTGCTGTTAATTTATTGCCTTAAATAACTCTATCTTCGCGACACTTGAACCCACAATGGATGCTAACTTTTAAACCTTTCCAAAGGTCATCTTTATCGAACCGTCAACATTATAAATCCTGATTCAATCCTAAACCACCGCACCATGCGATATCTGACAGCTGTATCTCCAATACTATTTCACAATATCTTGCCTTAAAGGCGAATTGTAGCAGATTATAACATAGATGGACTTGGTACGTTCCTTTAGGACCACAACACCCTCTCATAAAAGAAAGCTCCACCACGCTTGCAAATACCAAGCCCCATTACTTCCACAAGCCCACATCTGACTATTCTTAGTCCGACTGCCTTTCCCCTGCCGGGAAAAAAATTCTGAATCCCTTGATTACACGCTGAGTAAACCTCCCTTCAATTCATTCACTGCCCCGATAAGTGGTCAAACATCCTACCATCATAACAATATTGCGGAATAATTGTTCATAAGCATCATAGCAACATGTGCCTAGCCTCAAGGATCTTAGAAGTTCTGTTACTGAGCTGAAACAATAGAATACCCATCCATAATGCGACTATAATAGTCCAATCAACTATACTAGGAGAATCATCCCGCACCACATCTGTAGTGCCATTACAATCCTTCAATTTTTGATTTATAACAAGCACTCGCGTAAGATTGAATAGGAAGAAATCAAAGGCATAAGCCTCAAAGGAATTGAACTGCACGATAAGGAAATCAATAAGGGAAGTACTCCTAACAGCCCTGTAGCCTCCCGAGGATAAGTACAGAGTCTCTACACCGATCCGCGAGACTCTAATAGACTTGCTCATGACTCGTGATACCGACGGGAACCAAGTGCTCTGATACCATGCTATCACGACGCAAAATCCACTAAGGGTCGTGGTGGCGTCGGACACCTCTGTCAGGCAATCCAACTAAATTATCCATTAAATTCTCTTTTAATACCTTTGAAAATCTAGGATTTTTCTTCCATGTTTCATAATTAAAAAATCTCTTCTTCAATTCAAATTAAATAATAACTACCAGTAAACATCTTTCAAAAAACCATCCCAGAACTCAGTGTCACAAGTGCATGAGCATCTATTGATAAGGAAAATAAAATACAACATCTGTCCGAAATACAGTGGACAGGGAATAAATATAAAAATACTGAAAGGAACTACACTAGATGCGGGTCATCTCGAACAATGTAGCTCACCTAGTCCCATAATCATCCGCGCTGTTATGCCCAGTAGGCCGCTAGCGGTATATATATATACCTATGCAACAAAAATGCACAGAAGTGTAGTATGAGTACGTAATCCACGTGTACTCAATGGGTATCCCGCCTAATCCCGAAGGGGTAGAGACAAGATGGTCAACTTTAACACTCTCTAATGGTCCAGTAATGATTCGTCCTTAATATATATTAAACAGTGGATTTATTTTATAAATATGATTTTAATCCAGATAGAGGAAACAAGTAAACACGTAATTCTTTCATAGGAAATTTTCCATAATTTCTTTTAAATATAATCCAATTATTTTTAAGCCATAAAAAGGCAATAATAACTTAAATAAGTTCAGGCAATAACACAAGAAAGCGCTAATCAAACCGAGGCGATGACCCGATCCAAAAAAACAATAAATGTGCACCTGCTTAGGGTCGACGACGCGCCTATAGATGCATCTATTTATTCTGTCGAGGCGTTCGGACCATTCCAAATAAACACACACAGACAGATAGTCAGTCAAGAAGTCAACATGGAGCAATTATCCAAGAAATGCCGATTCTCTTTAATAATTTGAGAAAACGAAGCTTAAGCCTTTTTAGAAATCCATTTATTAATTTAATGTGATTTAAGAAATTCAAGCCATCAATGGGTTCACAATTAATTCAAATATAACATGCTTTTGGGTCCTAGACTACCCGAACAATAGCATAATAGTAGCTACGCACGAACTCTCGTCACCTCATGCGTACGTAGCCCCAACAAATAGGAGCACATAACCAATTTAACTCACCTATGGGGTAAATTCCCCCTCACAAGATTAGAAAGGAGACTCACCTCGCTACGAAGACTCATAACCGGCACCCTACATTCTCCCTAAGGCTCGAACCAATGCACAATGCTCCGAAACTAGCCATTGGTTATACAAATCCATTAATATATGCTCAATTAAACTTTACAACCTAATTTGTAACAATTCCTAACCCCGAACGAAAATTTGACAAAAATGCCCTCGGGCCCACGTGCCCAGAATCCGAAATTTCTCAAAGATAAAGTTTACCCATGGACTCACGAATTCAAATATACAATTTACTCCTAATTTCATGCTCAAATTCGTGGTCAAAATTCAAGAACACTAATTTTTTCTAAGTCTTCCTCTAACCCTCAATTTTCTACCCATTTACATATTAAAATCTATACGTAATCAATGTATTTAAATCATAATAGAGGGGATAACTTACCTTATTATTGATGACGAAAATCCTCTCTTGAGGCTCCCAAAAAATAGCCCCAAGCCATGAAAAATGAGAGAAATGAACTCAAATCACGATTTAAAACAACCTTGCTGCCTCGAGGTATTCCGCTTCTGCGGTGCATTTTCCGCTTCTACGGTAGCCGCTTCTGTGGTTGTTGGCTGCTTCTGCGGCTCTAGGCAAGAGGGAGCTGGACCGCTTCTGCGGTTCTTGGGCCGATTCTGCGATTTCCTTGGGCCTGTCGCCTTTCCTCTTCTGCGAGATTTCGACCACATCTGCGGTCCCGCTTCTGCGGTCCAAGAACCGCAGATGCGGTTATGACAGAAGCAGCAACCTTCAGTCTTTCAAAATTCCATTTTTCGATCCGTTAGCCACCCTGAATCCACCCGAGGCTCCCGAGACCTCAACCAAAACTAGCAACCAATCCCAAAACACATTAAGGACTTGCTCGAGGCCTCAAATCATATCAAACAATGCTAAAACCATGAATTACACCCTGATTCAAGCTTTGTGGACTTTGAACTTTCCAGCTTCTACTTTCGATGTTTAAACCTATCAAATCATGTCCGATTGACCTAGATTTTGCACACAAGTCATATTTGACATTACGTACCTACTCCAACTTCCGAAATCAGATTCTGACCTCGATATCAAAAAGTCCACTTTCGGTCAAACTCCTCAAAAAAACCTTCAAATTTCTATCTTTAGCCAAATGGCTCGAAAATGACCTACGGACCTCTGAATTCACTTCCGATCGCTCTCCCAACTCCAGAATCACCATGCGGAGCTTCTCCCTGTCTCAAAATTCCAAACAGACATCGATAACACTGAAATGCACTTCAAACCAAACTTATGAAATTTCTACGAAAATGCCAACTTCCACAATAGGCGCCAAAACGCTCCCGGGTCATCCAAAACCCGATCCGGGTATACGCCCAAGTCCGAAATTATCATACGAACCTGTTGGAACCTTCAGATCCTGATTCCAAGGCCGTTCACTCAAAATTCCAATCTTAACCATTTTCTCCAACTTTAGGCTTCTAAAATGAGAATTTTCATTTAAATTTAACTCCGATCTTCCTGAATTTCAATTTTGACCATGCGTACACGTCACAATACTTGAAATTAAGCTGCTCATGGCCTCAGACTGCTGAACGACATTCTAGGTCTCAAAACGACCGGTCGGGTCGTTACACATTTCAAGGGAGATTTTTCAGAGGGATTCATTAAGGTAAGGTCCTTGGTTCTTAAGCTCGTTATTATGGTGATTATTATCGTTGTTAGCATGAAATTTAGGGAAAATCAATGGTAAATTTAGGGATCATGGATTGGTTAATTGGAGAGCATTGAGTGGTGATTTGAAGGGCCATTTGAGGTCCGATTTTGGTACTTTGATATGCATGAACTCGTGGCGGATTCTACTGTTGTAAAATTTGTCGAATTCCGAGACCTGGGCCTGGGGGTCGAGTTTGGTTAATTTCGAGAATTGTGTTGTAATTTGATTATTTTCACATGGGCTTCATTCCCTTAGCATATTTTGATGTCATGATTCTGATTTAGGATAGATTCGGCGCGAGTTGAGGCCGGGACGAGAGGCAAAGGCATCGCGGGATAGAGTTTGGACCGGATAGAGGAAATTAATGATTGTAAATGTTGTCTTGAGGGTATGAAACCTCGGATTTCATATCGTTGTGCTACTTTGAGGTGACGCACACGCTAGATGACGAGCGTTGGGGCGTGCACCGTTGGGTATTATTTCTTAGTCCGTCTCGTATGATTTTTTTAATTGCATATTTGATTGAAAACTTTTTGTTATCATCATATTTTAGGCTGAATGCCATATTTGGGCCTCACGCCAACTGTTTTGAACCCATAGGGGATTTTTACTACTATTCCTCATTGTTTTGATTTCGTATTTGTACTCAGTCATGCTATATTCTAGTATTTTCATAACTCAGTCGTATTTACTCTGTTTTGACATCTTAAATGATATTTTGGACTGAGTATCATATTTACTGTTCCCGAGT
The DNA here is from genome assembly GCA_026770625.1 of Nicotiana glauca. Lineage (NCBI taxonomy): Eukaryota > Viridiplantae > Streptophyta > Magnoliopsida > Solanales > Solanaceae > Nicotiana > Nicotiana glauca. The sequence continues at coordinate 31,520 of MU736719.1, read as the reverse complement.
GGATTTTAGAGATTTCCGACTGAGCAGGACTGGGGCCCTATGTTGTGAGGTTATTATGGGATGGGACTGCACACCGCTGCAGTATTGTACTGATTTATGATTATGAGGCCGAGGGTCTGAGTTTTTACGCCATGAGGTGGCTTGATATAAGGTCGAGAGCCTATTGATTATGCCACAAGATGGCTTTATATTGCACTTGGGCCGTAAGGTCCCCCTCCATGAGTCTGTACACCCCCAGTGAGAGCGGGTACCTAGTGTGAGGGATGTGATATATCCCCAGGGGCTGATGTTGTTCCATATTATAGCCCGAGGGGCTTATATGAATGATTGTGAGATAGCCCGAGGGGCTAGTTCTGTTAGTATTTTTCTTGAGGGGCCGAATTGTGTTTCTATCTTTTATCCATGTTTTCGTTCATTCATTTGAACTGCTATGGGATGTTTTAAAGAGGTGTTACTGAACTGAGAAGTTTTTACGAGCTTTTACTATTTTATTGTATTGTTCTGTCTTTAGACTGCCTCTTTGTAGTATTTTGCTGTGTTTTACGTATTTTCTTATCGCTCAGCTGCCTTTAGTGTTATTACTTACTAGGTTGGCATACTTACATTACTCCCCACACCTTGTGTGCAGATTCAGGAGTCTTGGGTCACGCTAGCGAGGTTTGATTGCTTCCAGCTGGATGCACGGAGTTGACTAGGTAGCTACTCTGCGTTCGCAGCCCAGTTCTTCTCCTTCCTATCTTTACTTTCCTTATACTAGATTTGTACTAAATTGTGTAGTATTTTCATACTCTTAGACTTATGTTTAAATGCTCATGACTGATGACACCTAGATGTCGGGCTGTGTTTGTTTTTGTATTTTTTATATTTCACTCGATTTTGGGATTTATCATTTATTAATGACTTAATTATGAATTAATATAACTGTTAGTTGGTTTGGGGGTTTGTGTCGGTTGGCCTTCCTTCACGATAGGTGCCATCATGACCGGGTCCGATTTAGGGTCATAACAAGTTGCTATCAGAGCCTAGGTTCAATAGGTCTCACGGGTCATGGGTTAGTTTAGTAGAGACTTGCAGATCCGTACAGAGACGTATGTATTTATCCTCGGGAGGCTGTAGAACCTTTAGGAAACTTGATATTCTTGAATTCTTGTCGTGCGAATTTGTTGATCCAAGTACTAAACTTCTTCTATTATTCTCTAACAGATGGTGAGGACATGAGCGACCAGTTAGGATGGACGACCACCGGTACCACTAGCTATGGCCAATAGGGGCCGAGGACGCGCTTGAGGTCGTGTTAGGAGAAGAGATGTGGCCCACACCGTAACTAGGGTATCACCTACAGATCTACCAGCCGCAGTCGCGCCCCATTTTTCCCTCACGGGAGACCGAGTTTCTACATTCATAGGGGAATAACTCATTTCCTTTTGGGATTTGGGTATTTGCGCCACCTAACGGATTATGGTGCGTTAGGGCACATAGGGTGATTATCTTCTGTAACTAGTTTGCATTACTAGAGATTAGGGTATGGGCTTGAAATAACCTTGAAGAGAAGGTGTTAGTCATCCCTCGCGGTCCACAACGGTGGGTCCCAACCGAACTTAAACTATGTGAATTAGTCATTTTAACAAATAAACAGTTTTAACACATACTCACAAGTAAGGGCACGTTTTGACATTCTAAGTACATGTATGATTCAAGTAATGAAATCAAGGGAAAATGTTAGAACAATTTGCACATATGTAAAGAAAAGTAAATTCATTTAAAGAACGAGAGTTGGGAAAAAGGGGTCCTCGGTTGGTTAGCCTACAGGATCACACCCATGCAATGCCTGGTAATCACTCCTCAATGAAGGGCTACACATGCCTTTAGCGCGCAGTCATCATATCTTTACTACCCAATCCCCCCTCAATTTGGTCATATCCTAAAGTACAACCTTGAAAGATATCCTATGCGTGCACTACACGTCCCTTCCTTGTGGCCATGGAGGTATTTAGGACCTCTAATTTAGGTAGTTCTAGACCATCCTAAGATACTCAAAGGAGAAAAATCTAGGCGTCAATCAAAACAGTTAGGACTGCATTAAAGAGACAAAAATTAAAGGCTCACATTTTACATCCACAAACAGAACAAGTAAGTGCACGTCTCAAACATAGTTTCAGGTATTTAAGAGAAAACCATAGAACATGATATCTAGGTGAGCAAATTGTATACAGTATTGAATTTGGACCAAAGTATCAAAGACCTATTCAACTTGCCTACTGATTTTAGACATGTTGAATATGAGCAGTCATAGATAACAAAACATAGTTTTATAGTTGCAGGTTTTTAATCGCCTTATAGGCTTGCCTAGGCGTATAATAGTGATATCCTATGAGAATGGTATCTAATCGTTAATCAGGAAGGTAGTAAATCAGTAAACAATTTTAAACGGGTAATTTGGATCCTACATGTATGCTTTCTAGTAATAGTAAGGCAGCATTGGAAACTTATTAAAGAAATGAACAGATTAGTTAATTAAACCGGTTCAGAGTCTACAAACATGAGTTCAAGTTACCTAAGCTGGTTTTAGATCTTATAGGCATAATTTCTAATTAGACATGAGGCGAAGCAAGCATAATTTATTTGACCAAAGTGAAATCCCTATAGGCATGATTTCTATTAAAGCTGATTTAGATCCTATAGGCATGCTATCTATTATTAAAGTTGATTTAGATCCTATAGGCATGGATTCTAATTGTGTGAAAGTAAAGCAAGAAGAATTTATTTGAACCAAAGCAAATCCTATAGGCATATTATCCAACAAACACATTTTTTGAACTAAATGAACCCCTATAGGCATGTCATCTAACAAAATACATTTGAATTGAAATGGACTCTATAGTCATGTTAGCTACCCCTAACTTTACCCACAGTATGTGACTACCCACCCCCTTTTCATTAATCACCCCAACGTTTGTTTACAATAATTATTACAAACTAAGAATTAAATAAAAATTACATAAATAGAACATAAATTAAGCTATAGGGAGCCTAAAGTAGGCCCAAAGTGATTTTCAAGCCTCCAGTAGCCTCAAATGCCCAAAGTTCCATAGCCAATTTCATGTCTAGGTGTGTTAGAGTTCCCTAAGGACCTCAAGGATCCCGGGCAATGCTCACACCTAGACATTTCTCAAATAATAGCTGATTTATATGCAGTGTGGAAGTCCCAGTCCTGATATGCCAGAGTTCAGAGAGATCTCAAGGGTCTCTAAACAGTACACATACCTTGATTTAAGAAGAAAAATATAGGTTTACCATGAATAGCCAGGATGAACATAGACATATAGAATTAGTAGAAAAGCTTAACCAAGAGGTATGTTAGGATAAAAAATAACAAGACATTTAATTGGCTAAAGAAAAATCACAAGAACCAAAGCAAGGACAAAGTCAGTACACAAGTAACTCAGAAACTAAACAACACAAAAAATGTCAAAAAATTAGGGCTTTTAGTATAAACGAGTTAAGGTTAGGGAAAACCTTACGAAATCGGTTAAAACATATAAGAAATAGAAGATTAAACACTCAAAATTATCAAATGTTTTGGAAAGAGAAATTTTAAGAAACTCTAGTTTAGAAAAAATTGAAAGCCATTCAAAAATCAGAAGGTTCTTGCAAAAATTAGAATGTTCTTGTAAAACTCATATGAAATAGGTTCGATCAATCTCAGATCTTGCGCAGATGTGAGAAGTTCGAAGGACTAAAATTAGGGTTTCGAGAAGAACAATCATATAGATAAAGAAGTAGGCTTAGAACTCCATAAATCATAGGCGATATAGGAAGATCTTACTCAAAATCAAACCGGAACAGCCTGAAACATGCGAGAAAGGGCCATAGATGCAAACGAACTAACCCTGGTCCCTTGGAGACCCTGGAGATGGTAATACTAGTACATGAGAGGCCATTAGAGGACTGGGGGTGGTGGGAAACCACCATTGATGGACATAGATGAGTGACGACGAGGTCCGATTAGAGTTTAGACGTGAGAGTATTTTAGAGAAGAGGGGATTAGGTGACAGCGGGGGAGGGTGTTAGAATGACTAGGGTTTGGGGGGGGGGGGTATATGTTAGTTTATTTTAGGAAGGGGGAATCTGGTCTGTTGATCACAATGATCAACGGCCAGGATTTAACTAGAGCTGGGTCGGGTAGATGTTGGGTTTGAGCTAGGTATAAATTGTTTAAAATTGGGCTGAGCATTGGGTCAAATTTAGGATCAGAATTGAATAGAAAATGGGGCCATATTTTAAATAGCTAATTTTAACAACTAAATAATTCATAAAAAATAATAAATGAGTACTAAAATGTCTTTATGCAATAAAATAATTTAAAATAGCAAACATTTTAAAAATATAAAATAGTTAACATTAGTATGGGATATTATTGCAAATATGTGAAATTTAGCTTAAAAATATATAAATGTAATTACAAAAAATGCACAAACATATTTAAAACTATTTTTGCATAAATAGGGGTAAGTTTTGCGTACATATTACCTTTTCCAAACCCCACTTGTGAGATTATACTGTGTTGTTGTTATTGTTGTTGGCATAAATAATAAATTTAGATGGCTAAATCATTACAAAAATAGTATGAAGGATAATTATTGGATATTTATATAATAAAAAGAGGAAAAATTAATTGATTTGGAGCCTTTAAAACTATAGAAAAAAATTATAAATATGCTTATGCATGCTTATAACTGCATATGTACCATTTTGAAAGTATATATATATAATATGTGAGGAAAAATTGGGTATCACAACTGCCTATCTTTATCCGAGAAGGATGAAAGAGTTTTCGGGTAAAGAAATGATGGAAAATTTTGACCGAATGGGATATTTTAAAAGATATAGGACGGACTTTGGTCTTTGAGTTTCCTACATATCCCTAGCTTTATAAGAATCTGGCCATGTGTAGTTCCGGATTCATTAGTGAAATATACCGATAAAGTCATTACAAGAACGATACGAGATGCACGAGCGGTTATGGTGAACGGTTAAGTTTGAGATAGTTGAAGGAACTAGAGAGAGGTTGCTCCTGCTAGGATAGCAGTGACTTGCTGGTCACCTACAGATAAAGAGATGCCACAGATACGTATTTGTGCGAAATTTTTAAACATGATGCAGATTCCCTTTGGACCATGAAAGTTGTCTTCAGATGGTTAAGGATGACGTGCTGGGCCATAAATTGTTTAGTGAGGGATTCATAGAACATGAAATGCTATTCTCAGGCCATGCAGATGGTTCCTCCAAACCATGACACCTTTGAATAATGATATGTGGTTTGAGAGATCCTCAGGACATGGCATGGTGTCTTCCGGTTATGAGGATGATACCTTTCAGACTATGATGCCTTTGAATAGATTGGCAATATTTCAGCCCATGAGATGCAATAATATGGTGTTAACAGAACGGGACTTAGTCTTGTTAAATGAAGGGTAGAGCTTAGCCCGACTGAGAAGCAAATAGATGGTACTAAAATATAGCACTATTTATGCAAGAAGGGAGAATGCTTTGTCCCATGCAAACATGGAGGCAAGGATTTGCCTCATACAAATATGGAGGCAAGGATTAGCCTTATACAGGTATGGAGGTAGGGATTAGCCTCATGCAGATATGGGGGCATGGATTATCCTCATACAGATATGGGGCAGGGATTAGCCTCATGCAAACATGGGGCAGGGATTAGCCTCATGCAGACATGAGGGCTCAGATTAGCCTCATGCAAATATAGAGGCAGGGATTAGCCTCATGCAGATATGGAGACAGGGATTAGCTTCATGTATTATGCAGATATAGAGGCAGGGACTAGCTTCATGAAAATATGGAGGCAGGGATTAGCTTCATGCAGATATGGAGGCAAGGATTAGCTTCATGAAGATATAGAGGCAGGAATTAGACTCATGCAGATATGGAGGCATGGATTAGCCTCATGAAGATATGGAGGCAGGGATTAGTCTCATGCAGATATGGAGGCAGGGATAAGTCTCATGCAAATATGGAGGCATGGATTAGCCTCATGCAATATAGAGGTAGGGATTAGCCTTATGCAAATATGGTGGCAGGGATTAGCCTCATGTAGAGAAGAAATAGGCAATAAGGGTAAAATGTTTCTTACCTAGGACACATTCGATGTCTGGTGGCCCGTTCAATAGTGATTTTGCTTCGTGTATATATGTTTGTGAATGCTATCTCTATGTAGGAGGTGTATGCATTAGATGTGCTTGCGTTCAAAAAAAAATTTGTAAGTTTTGTGAGGGGAGGTTAGTTCGTGCTTTTGTTCGCTGGCCTTGCTTTGCTTTGTTCTATAGGCCTTTTCAAGTTTCCCTGGGTAACTCTTGATTGTTACGGAAATAAAGTTTCCGAAAATATGTAATTATTGATAAAAATAGAGTCATTTTTTAAAACATATTGATATATCAAGTGATTTTTAGATGAACTAGTGATTGTAATACATTTCAGAGACATTGTAGCTTTCTCATGTTAGAATTTTAACGATCCTCCTCAAAATTCTGCCCCAGTTTGGTAGATAATCCTTCTGCTATTTGCGGGTAATGATCCGTGTTGAACATTCTTCGAAATTTTGATAATCCTTCTCAAAGTCATGCCCTAGTTTCTTAACCGATTTCTGATCGTCTCACATATGTTGGCATTGGCTGGATTTGCTCCGGAATTTTAAGGGTCCTCCTCAAAATTTTGCCCCAGTTTCTTATCTTGGGGAGGGAATGGATGTTTTATTATGGTATGACCGAATTCATAAGGCTACCTACGTATCCCCTCTTAAATGGAAATCAGGTCAAGCGTAGTTCAATTACATCATATGAGAAAAATATAAATAATCTAAGCATAGTATCTCTTGACTGTATCTGAATTGATTTGTAATGGCCAAATTTCTCCATCAATTTTTGCAAGTATGAGTGATCCTCCAGTAACCACTCTGTGAACCATGTACAGAACTTTCCAGTAGGAAGAGAATTTCACTTTGGCTTCATATTGGTGTGGGAAGATCTTCTTCAGCACCAGCTGTCCTGGTTCAAATTGTCTTGGTTTTTCCATTTTGTTGAAAGCTATGGACATCCTATTTTGGTAAAGCTAACCGTGACATACTATGTTCATCCTTTTCTCATCTATAAAGTCCAATTGTTCATAGAGGCTCCTTATCCATTCTGCATCGCTGAGTTCAACTTCCTGAATAATTCTTAAAGAAGGAATCTCTACCTCGGCTGGGATGACAATCTCGGTACCATAAACCAATACATAGGGAGTTGTCTGGTTGATATGCAAACTGTAGTGTGGTACCCCAACAGAGCAAAAGGAATCTTCTCGTGCCATTGTTTGTGGTTTTATACCATGTTCATTTGTATCTTCTTGATGCTTTTGTTGGCGGCTTCTACGACTCCATTCATCTGAGGTCTATAGGCTGTAGAATTCTTGTGTTTGATTTTGAAGGTTTCACACATGGATTTAATCAGATCACTATTGAGATTAGCAGTGTTATCAGCAACAATGGACTCGGGAACTCCGAATCGGCAAATAATACGATCTTTGACAATGTCGGCTACGACCTTCTTGGTTACAGCTTTGTAAGATGCATCCTCTACCTATTTTGTGAAGTAATCAATGGCCACTAGAATAAACTAGTGCCCATTTAAAGCAGCAAGCTTGATTGGACCGATGATATCCATTCCCTAGGCGGAGAATGACGAAGGTGAGCTTGTGGCATTGAGCTCATTTGGCGGCACTTTTATCACATCGGCATGCACTTGGCATTGGTATCATTTGAGGATGTATTGGATGCAATCTATTTCCATGGTCATCCAAAAGTAATCGGCCCTGAGTACCTTCTTGGCTAAGACAAAACCATTCATATGCGGGTCATAGATCCCAACATGTATCTCCTCAAGTAGCTTAGAAGCTTCTGTTGCGTCAAAACATCTTAGTGTCCCAAATTAGGAGTTCTACTGTTCAAATTTTCTCTGTTATGGAAGAAGATTGGACAATCTCCGAAGTGTACATTTTTTAGTGTGGTTTGCATGCTCAGAATATTCTCCCTTTGCCAAATACTCTTTGATGTCATGGAACTAAGGTTTTCCATTTGTTTCTTCCTTGACGTGGGTACAATACGCTGGCTGACTATGAATTCTGACTCAGATGGGATCAATGAAATTCTTGTCCAGATGTTTTATCATGGATGATAAAGTGGCCAATGCATCGGCGAACGCATTCTAAATTCTGGTAACATGTCGGAACTCTATCTTTGTGAACCTCTTTCTCGATTACTACACATAGTGCAGATATGGAAATATCTTGGAATTCTTGGTGTCCCATTATCCATTTACCTGGTGCATAAGCAAATCTGAATCACCAATTACTAGCAACTCCTGAATATTCATGTCGATTTCCATATGGAGTCCTAGTATGCATGCCTCACACTCCGCCATGTTTTTGGTGCAGAAAAAATTGAGTTTAGCAAATACCGGATAATGTTGACCCGTTACTGATACCAAAACTACTCTGATGCCTATTCCTTTGAAATTTGCAGCTCCGTCAAAGAACACCCTCCAACCATCGTATGCTTCGGTAATGTCTTCTCCTACGAATGACACCTCTTTATTAGGAAAATATGTTTTCAAGTTTTTGTATTCTCCTCCCACTGGATTTTCAACAAGACGGTCTACTAGTGCTTGTCCTTTGACCGCCTTTTGAGTTACGTAGATAATATCAAACTCACTCAACAGTATCTTCCAGTTGGCACGAGTTTCTGAAATATGTAATTCAAAGGGTCCATCCTGGATATGAGGTATGTAGTATAGGAACAGAAGTAATGCCTCAATTTCTGAGTTGTCCAGGACAAAGCACAACAACTGCGTTCTAGGAGAGAGTACTGTGTTTTGCAAGGCGTGAACTTCTTAGTCAGGTAGTATATCGCCTGCTCCTTTCTTCCAGTCTCATCATGTTGTCCCAAAACGCATCTGAAGGCTCCATCCAACATAGATAGATAGAGTAGCAAAGGATGCCCCGGCTCTAGAGGGACCAAAACTAGTAGTGTGGATAGGTACTCCTTAATTTTGTCAAAGACTTTCTGACAATACTCGCTCCAGCTTGTCTCGGTATCTTTCCTCGGCATCTTGAAGATAGGTTCACATATGACCGTGGACTATTCTATGAAGAGACTGTTATAGTTGAGACATCCTAGGAACCTCATCACGTCCTTTTTTCTCCGTGGTAGCAGTAATTCCTGAATAGCCTTGACTTTAGATGGATCTAGCTCGATCCCTTGACGACTGACAATGAATCCCAGTAACTTTCCTGCAGGTGTAACGACCCGACCAGTCGTTTTGAGACCTAGCATGTCATTCAGCAATCTGAGGCCATGAGCAGCTTCATTTCAGGGGTTATGACTTGTACGCGTGGTTGAAATTGAATTTCAGGAAGTTTAGAGTTGATTTGGAAAGAGAATTCTCATTTCGAAAGCTTAAAGTTGAAAGAATTAACTAAGATTGGATTTTCAAGTAAACGACCTTGGAATCGAGATTTGAAGGTTCCAACAGGTTCGTATGATGATTTCGGACTTGGGCCTATGTCCGGATCGGGTTTTGAATGACCCGGGAGCATTTTGGCGCCTATTGTGGAAATTAGCATTTCGGAAGAAATTTCATAAGTTTGGGTTGAAGTGCATTTTAGTGATATCGATGTCTGTTTTGGATTTCGAGTCTAGGAGTAGCTCCGTATGGTGAATTCAGAGGTCCGTAGGTCATTTTTGAGCCATTTGGCTAAAGATAGAAATTTGAAGGTTTTTGAGAAGTTTGACCGGAAGTGGACTTATTAATATCGGGGTCGAAATATGATTCGAAATTTAGAGTAGGTCCGTAATGTTGAATATGACTTGTGTGCAAAATTTGAGGTCAATCGGACGTGATTTGATAGGTTTAAACATCAAAAATAGAAGTTCGAAATTTTAAAGTTCATTAAGCTTGGATTGGAGGTCGATTCATGATTTTAGTGTTGTTTGATATGATTTGAGTCCTCGAGCAAGTCCGTAACGTGTTTTGGGATTGGTTGGTAGGTTTGGTTGAGGTCCCGGGGGCCTCGGGTGGTTTTCGGGTGATTAACGGATCGAAATTTGGAATTTTGGATAGCTGAAGGGTCATGTTGCTGGTATAACCGCTTCTGCGGTGGGTTAACCGCAAAAGCAGCCCCGCAGAAGCGAGGAAGGTAATCGCAGTCGCGGTTGGAGGTGAAGGTAGTTGGGACTGCAGATGCGGTCATATTTCTGCAGAAACAGGACCGCACATGCGGAAGGAGGAACGTAGAAGCAAATTTTGGTTAGGGGCTCGTGGACCGCAGATGCGGTCAAGGTCCCGCAGAAGTGGGACCGCAACTACGGAAGGAGGAATGCAGAAGCGAAAAAGGGCAGCCTAGGGAGGACCGCAAAAGCGGTATTTCAACCGCACCTGCGTAACCGCACAAGTGGTCAAGGGACCGCAGGTGCGGAAATTGCTGAGGCAGTGAGGTCTTTTAAAATCCGGGGTTGGGTTCATTTCAACCACATTTTTCTTCCATTGGAGCTGATTGGGAGCAGATTTGAGGTGCCATTTTCATCACTCGTCATGAAGTAGGTAATTTATGCTAGCTTTGAGTTAAATACAAAGTTTATATATGGATTTAGGCAAGTAATTTGTAGAAAATTTGGGTTTGTGGGGTGACCTAGAAAATTAGTATTCTTGGATTTTGACCACAATTTTGTGTATGAAATTTAGACAAAATTATATATTTGAGTTCGTGAGGCTATGGGTAAACTTTATCTTCAAAAAATTTCATATTTCGGGCAAGTGGGCAAGAGGGCATTTTCGTGAATTTTTCGATCGGAGTTAGGAATTATTATAAATTGGATTATAATGAGTACCTTAGTATATATTAATGGATATACATAATTATTGGCTAGTTTTGGAGCGTTGTGCATCGTTTCAAGTCTTCGGAAGGGCGTGGAATGCCGATTATGGATCTTCGGAGTGAGTTGAGTCTCCTTTCTAACTTTGTAAGAGGGAATTGTCCCCATAGGTGAAATAATTGATTATGTGCTCCTATTTGTGGGGCTACGTACGGACGCGGTGACGAGAGTCCATGCGTAGCTACTATTATGCTATTGTCCGGGCAGCTAGGACCCAAAAGCATGTTATACTTAGACTATTTACGAACTTATTGATAACTTGAATTGCTTAAATTACATAGAATTAGTAAATGAATTTCTAAACAGATAAAACTTCATTTTCTTAAATGGTTAAAGAGGATTTGTTTTCATTGGATAATTACTCCGTATGGACTTCTTGATTGACTATCTGTGTGTTTATTTATGGAACGGGCCAAACGCCTCGGTAGATTAAATAGATGCATCTATAGGCGCGTCGTCGACCCTCGACAAGTGCATAATTTACATTTCTGTTGGAGCGGGCCGTCGACCTTGGCATAATATGTGCATTCTTGCATTGCTTATTATCACACCTCCTTTTTCGCTTACTACACCCCGTGAAGGGTATAATAAAAGGAAATTTTCCAATTAAAGGACAACCGAAATGGGATTCGTTTATTAAGAGATTCTGAGTCGCCACTTGGGAGATTTATGGTGTCCCAAGTCACCGGTTTGAATCCCGAATCGAGGAAAGGGTTTGACTCTGTATTACAGTCACGACCCAGAAATCCGGGTAAGGAATTCTGTTAACCCGGGAGAAGGGGTTAGGAACTCCCGAGTTTCGTGGTTCTAGCACGGTCGCTCAACTGCTATATTTGGCTCAAATATGATGTTAAACCTATAGTGCAATTTTAGAATTATTTACTGCTTTTGGTCAATTATTAAGAAAGTGAACGTCGTTTAAGAACGTATTTTTGGATCACGTCACATGAAATGCACCCGTATCCTCGACACATTCTTATTAAACATTTATGGATTTGGATTCAGATTTGGGTCGCATGAAATGCACACCCGTATTTAAGAAGGTAAAATTATTAAAAGCGCGCCTAAAGTGGCTAGCGTATTATTATCTTTGCGGGAGGCCATGAAATTCACTAAACGGCACGCCCGAGTTCTAAATATTTTTAATTGAGCATTTAATGAGGGCCCCGCAATTTATGTGTTTTGTTTGGCGAGGCTTGTCTCATTTTATTTAAAGGCCAACCTAAAGCAACTACAATTTTCTATTTATTTTGTCTCTAAACGGGCCTAATTAATTTACATTTATAAATCCGAGACTCAAATTCAAGTCCGAATTCAAACAAAAGGGAGGACCCTCCTAATTTGAACACCCTACCTAACTCGAATACCCAAATTTATATTTGCAAATTAATACCCTATTCCTAATATAATTTTTAACAAAAGAATTTTTGATTTATAGCAGTTTTGGGCCTCTTTACCGTTGGTCCAGGCCTGTAAATGTTGCTGCCATTTAATTGGGCTTCAGTACCAGCCCAGTAGTGAATATGCTCATCTTTAAGATTGCCAAGAGGGATCACTATTTAGTAGGCTTCAACGTTAGCCCATGGAATTGGTAAACACAAAGAGGCGCAATTCATTTGAGACACAAAACATTGCTAAATTACTGGCTTGTTACTGAAACTATTAAATTGCTTAATTGGAATGACTTAAGGTCTCAATTCAGTTATAGTGCTTCAAGTTATGCCACTGGCTGTTAAATCAATTCTGAAATTGCAATAACACATAAGCTGGTTACCAATTGCAACAACAAAGCCCGCTAATTAACTTGATAATGACTCCTAATTCTATACTACAAATGACGCTCATGTTAACTTCTTACAATTGCATCGACTACTCATTTACTCACTATAGATGCACGTTTATGACCTCTACATCAATTTCACACTCGAGGAATGATCAAATCAGAATTAATACTATATGACACTTATCACTCACAGTTTCAGCAATTCAAAATCTATCCAGTTTAATTACAATGCAGTTTCAAACTATCCTAATCAATACAGACAATATAGGAGTCGAATTACATGATTATTCCATACATTCGAACTGAATACAAACAGAGAAAGGGAAAAAAAGCAGCTCAGAAATGAATCAAACATCCATTTATTGCTTGAACTCCCAAATCAACTTTACATTGATCCTTGACATATTCTACAAGGCCAGAAGTGTACCTGAGATTTGGATCAAAATAAGCAGGATGAAGAGGTCAGCAACAGTAGGCACAATAGTTCACAACGACAGGAATCAAGTTAGACTCGAAAAAAACACCAGGGATGCAATTGCACATAAACCAGGAACAATCTCAGCAATAGACAATCCACAACAACTCAAATATACCCAAAACAAGTCAAATTTTAAGCTCAAAGGACCTCTAAAGCTTCAGCAACTAGAAAACTAGATTTAGAGATGAGAATCAATGTCTAAACTTCAAAATGGACCTATAAAAACAAAAGAACAGTATTTTTTTTTGGTTTTTCTATAGTATTTCCTGTTTGTTTTTGGATTTTTTAGCAGAATCTAAGATCTAAGGGGAGGAATTTGAACTTCTTTTGATTTGAAGTTCAAATTTTAGGCTCAGATTTTAAAGAGGGTTTTTGGGGAATTTTTTGGGGTTCCCAAAACTTGTGACTTAAGGCACTAAAGGCTGCCTTATATATGCAAGAATAGGGGCAGAAAGTTCTGGAACTTATTCCCAATTTTCCCCCTTTTTTTATTTCAGAAATTGGTCATTACCCCCTTACTTCTTGACTTGTTTCCCAAGTTACACCCCTAAGTTATAAAAATTATGATTTGAAACTTATCTAGAATGTTCTAGA
>MU736719.1:7364-17631 GCA_026770625.1 Nicotiana glauca | reverse complement strand
TGACTTGTTTCCCAAGTTACACCCCTAAGTTATAAAAATTCTGATTTGAAACTCATCTAGAATGTTCTAGAGCTTCCAATTCAGTTATTTGAAAGATTCCCTGCCCTTGAACTACCCTAATTACCCTTAGCTTATTCTAAAATTTAATAGTCTAACAAATTAACCCATTTTCAATGCCCAAAATGCCTTTGAATACCCCTGAAACTACTGAACTAGCCTACTCAAACCCCTTTCCTTTAGTTAAAATTTAACTATAGTTAATCCTAGGCTAAGTTATTCAGCTATATCAAAACAAATCCTAAAATAAAATCAAAAATCCTATGTTGAACTTGATTTAAATCTAATTATTATGCATTGTTAAAGGAACAATAAACAATCAATTTGAAACAATTCAGAATAAGGTAACAATGCTCTAGGGAAGCAGTAATATTCTAATAGTCCTATGATCAATCAAATTATACTAAACTTATTTCAAACCTACATTAAACCTCAAACGATCACATTGAAACAATTAAACACATTGGTCATGAATTAAACTAATTCCAAGAACACTGAAAATATAAAAACAAATCAGGTTTAACTAACTAATGAATAAAAAGTAAAAGAAAACCAAAGATCAATAGAAAAATCCATTAAAATCATAAATAAACTAAAAATAGCTACACAGACCCTCAAACAAAACTGAACATATATAATTAAACAAGAATTAGAAACTCACTATTTTCGACCGACGTTTGTCAAAACCTGGACTCAAGATTAGCGGGTTTGCACTTGGACTTGATGAATTCCAGCTTGAAACTTCAAAATGAGGAGGCCTAGGAATGCTTGGGGTATGATTTGGTCGGATTTGACGAAGGTAGGGTTTTGCTGGAATATTTGATCCATGATTCGAGGTGACTGGCTAAGGTTTGGGGGAAAATAATCATGGATTTGGAGAAAGGAGGATGAGGTGGCTCAGGGGTGTAAATTTGATAAAGTTTGGTGGCGGCGCCGCCGTGCATGGTGGTGGCAGCGCTTAGGTTTTGATATATTTGAAGGTTGCAGTTGGGATTTGACGAAAAATAACCATGGAATTGTGGTGAGGAGAGGGATACAAATATATGGTGAGATTTTGGAGGGTGTTAGGGTTTCGCCGCCGTCGTGGGCTTTTCCGGCAGCGGTTTGCGACGGAGGGCGGTGGTATCGAACAGCGGTACGAGGAGGAGGGGTTCTTTCTCTAGGGTATTTGGATAATTTTATTTTAAAGTTGAGATTGAACCCAGGCCGTTGGATTAGAATGAATCAACGACTTGGATTGATTTGGCATTAACTAGCTCAAACAACGTAGTATCATTCTCATACTATGTCGTTTTATTGGTCATCAGGGTCAGGGTCATGTGGATCGGGTAGGGGCGTGTTTGGGTTGACTTTGATGTGGATTTGGGCTAATTCCAACCATATTTGGCCCAAAAATGGGTAACATGAAGACCACTTAATTTCTTTCAATTTACTCTCCCTTTTTTATATTTGATTTTCATTTATTATTTTTTCTGATTTCTTTGTAAAATGCAAAATTAAAATAAGGACCTGATTTACTCCCAAAATTAATCTAATTATTTCCTCAAAATTGATTAAGTCCTAATTTAAAAGGAAACTCATGACAAATTCAAAAATTAATAGTTAAAAATGCAAAATGGACTTCCCTTTGTTATTTTCTTCTTTGTAAAGTAACCTAATTACCAACTAATCCAAAAATGCAAAATTAAGCCCTAAATACATATGCCAAGTATATTTTTGTACTTTTCATCAATTAAAATGCACAAATGAAATGCAAACAATTAACATAAAATATCACAAAATCCACAGAATTGCAACTAATGAAAGAAATTATTTTGTTTGAAATTATGGGAGTAGTTCATATAGGGCAAAAATCACGTGCTCACAGCTGCCCCTCTTTGCCTGGAAACACGAAGAGTTTTCGTGCAAAGATAAGTGAGCAGAAACGAGCGATTTTTGCCCGTTCAAATATTCCGTGTGAAGCATTTTGAAAACCATCTGACCGCACCCTTCTTCGGAGGTTGCCTACATATCCTTAGCTAAAAAGGAATCAGGTCAGTGTAGTTCGGGAAGGTTTGGTAGCTGGGACTACCAGAAGCTGTGATTTCACTGCTGTTGCTGTTGCTACTGCTCGTTGACCTCCTTATTATACCGTGTCAAAATAAAAAAAGTTGGCCTAAGCTATAGTTTATGAATTACAAAAAGGTCCTATCTATGTCTTCAAACTTGCTCTTGTGTTGCTTTGAACTTGTATTCTTCCGATTGAATACTTGAGTTGTTGCCTTTCATTGTGATCGGAGATGTTTTGCCATTCCTTAGAGTGATTCTTGAATGCATATATGCCTCTAATCTTCAGGCGGGCTCCTGATTGCTGAACTTGAAAAGTATTCCCTTGTTCTCCAGGTGGGCTCCTAGTCGCTGGACTTTGAAAAGTATTCCCTTGTTCTCCAGGTGGGCTCTTGATTGCGACAAAACAGACAAACAAAGAAAATTTCCTGCCTCGGTTCGGTGGCTGGGCACATCATGTTATCCAATATCAGAAACTTGAAAGCTAACATTTGAATTGTACTTCCCTTGTTTTCCAGGTGGGCGCCTGACTACTGAAACTTGAAATGTATTCCCTTGTTCTCCAGGTGGGCGCCTGACTACTGAAACTTGAAATGTATTCCCTTGTTCTCCAGGTGGGCGCTTGACTGTTGAACTTTAAATGTATTCCCTTATTCTCCAGGTGGGCGCCTGACTTTTGAACTTGAAATGTATTCCCTTGTTCTCCAGGTGGGTGCCTGACTTCAACAAAATAGACGAACAAAGAAAATATTCTGCCCCTGTTTGATGACTGGGCGCGTTATGTTACCAAATATTAAGAACTTGAAAGATAAAATTTGCATTGTACTTCCCTTGTTCTCTAGGTGGACACCTGACTTCTAAACTGGAAACGTATTCCCTTGTTCTCCAGGTGGGCGCCTGACTGATGAGCTTGAAATGTATTCCCTTGTTCTCCAGGTGGGCGCCTGCTTGCAACAAAATAGACAAAATAAAGAAAAAATTTCTACCCCCGTTTGATGGCTGGGTGCATCATGTTGCCAGATATTATTGAAAATTTGAAAACGAAAATTTGAATTGTACTTCCCTTGTTCTCCAGGTGGGCACCTGATTGCTGAAGCTTGGAATGTATTCCCTTGTTCTCCAAGTGGGCGCCTGACTTCAAAATATCAAACAAGGAAAATTTCTTGCCCCTGTCTCAATCAAAGAAAAATTTGTTAATATAAAATGGTGGTTAGTTGCTGGCCTTCTTGCTGGGTGTGTCACTGCTGTTGGGCTTTACTCCGACCCGCTTCCCTGGGCTTGCTTTGAGCCTCCTCGACCTCCTAACCGAATTTCAACCCCCTGACTCTGATGAACCAAGTGTTCTATCCTGTATTGTTGTTTTGTGTTTCTAACCCCTCTATCTGAAACTTCGCTTCTTCCCCACAATTATCTGATTAACCCACCGATGAAACTTCCAGTGGTCTTTTATGTCGTACTTCATCTTTGATATATTATGGCCCTGTTGCGCTTTGCAACTGGGAAACTGGTAGTTAGCTTTGACATTCCTCCCTTTTGTTTTGAACAGTACTAACATTGAAACATCTTAAAGAGAGACCTCGAAAGAATAAAATGCAATGACCTCGAGGGTTGAGGATAGAGAATATCCAAAAACGGATGATTTGTAATGAAGGAGGAAGAGAAGAAGACTTATCTGAGTAGAATAGCTGGTGCCATTGATCATTCCATGCATTTTGTATTAACCGGCCTAGTCTGTCCAACCAATCAACTTTCAATTGCCACATTTGCTGTTCCGGACTTCCATCACTTGATTTTCACCTAAACCCAAACCTTGCTCATCTTGCAATGCCTTGAGCAGCTTTCAACTGCAGACTTGTTTCATTTCCCATCTGAGAACTCACCATCGCCTTACGATGTCCGTGAGGGTTTTCACCAATAAGACTCTCTCATTTTTATTTCTCTCAACTCACGTCGCCTTACGGTGCCCGTGAGGGTTTTCACCAATAATACTCTCTTATTTTTTATTTCTCTCAACTCGCGTCGCCTTACAGTGCACGTAAGGGTTTTCACCAATAAGACTCTCTCATTTTTATCATTTTTCTTCCTATACCGGAGTGTTTCCCATGACATGAATCACTTCTACCTGCTCGTATTGGCACTTCTTGAAGACCGATCTGAAGGTTTTTTTTGGACCTTAATGTAGGTTTTTGGATAGGGGTTAGAAAAAGGGGTATAAAAGGCTTAAAAATAATTCAACGTGGGTTCAAAAATTACAACTTTCAAAATCAAATTTCTCACAACACCTACAACTTCTGCCCCAGTTTCTTTCTTGGGGGACTTTTGGAATTTTGTTTTGGTGTGACTGAACCTCAGAGAGAGGCTACCTACGTATCCTTTCGGGATCAAGTCAAACGTAGTTCAGGCCATAAAATTATTTCGGTGCTGCGATCTTCACTTTTCTTTTTCTTTTCTTCATTTTTCTTTTCTCTTTTTTCTTTTCTTTTCTCTTTTCTTTTCTATCTTTTCTCTTTTCTTTTCTTTTTTTTCTCTTTTCTTTTGGACTATGTTTTCTTGTTTCTCTGCTGATTTTCTTGCTCAAGCTCCCGAGTTGTTATCGATTCCGAAAGAGGGGTACGAAAGGAAATAAATGAAGCTCAAAAGGGGTAACAAGGGATAAAGTGTTTGGATAGCAGAACAAAATGCCTTCGTCATTCCAATCTCAAAAATATGCCAAATACAATAAAGTACAATTAAATAAAGAAATCATACATAGTATCGCTTGACTGCATCAGAGTTGATATCCATTTCTATACATTTTCCTTCCACATCTGTCAAATATAATGCGCTATTGGACAACACTCGGGTTACAACAAATGGCCCCTGCCAGTTGGGGGCGAACTTTCCTTTTGCTTCAGCCCAATGAGGTAGGATACGCCTCAACACCAATTGCCCTACTTCAAACTTCTGCGGACGCACTTTCTTGTTATATGCTCTTGCCATTCTCCGTTGGTACAACTGTCTGTGACATACTGCAGCCAATCGTTTCTCATCAATCAAACTCAATTGTTCCAAGCGGGCTTTGATCCATTCAACATCATCAATTCCGACCTCGGCAACAATCCGAAGGGATGGTATTTCAACTTCTGTGCGTATTACTGCCTCGGTGTCGTACACCAGTAAATAAGGAGTCGCCCCTACTAAAGTGCGAACAGTAGTGCGGTAGCCTAACAGTGCGAAAGGTAACTTCTCATGCCATTGCCTGGACCCTTCCACCATTTTTCGAAGTATTTTCTTGATGTTCTTGTTGGCTGCCTCGACAGCTCCATTCACCTTAGGACGATATGGGATGGAATTGCGGTGCGTGATCTTAAACTGCTGACATGTCTCCGCCATCAGATGGCTATTGAGATTGGCACCGTTGTCCGTGATGATTACCTTTGGGATTCCAAACCGACAAATTATATTCGAATGTACAAAATTGACCACTGCCTTCTTGGTCACCGATTTGAAAGTTTTTGCCGCAACCCACTTAGTGAAATAATCAATGGCTACCAGAATAAACCCGTGCCCATTTGACGCCGCTTGCTCGATTGGCCCAATGACATCCATACCCAAGTAATGAAAGGCCATGGTGCCGACATTGTATGCAATTCAGATGGTGGAGAATGAATCAAATCTCCATGTACCTAACATTGATGACACTTGCGCATGAAACTGATGCAATCTCGTTCCATAGTAAGCCAATAATAACATGCTCGGAGAATCTTCTTTGCTAATACATATCCACTCATACGAGGTCCACAAACTCCCGCATATACCTCGGTCGTGATAACTGTAGCCTGTTTAGCATCCATGCATCTCAATAAACCAAGATCTGGAGTTCTTTTGTACAACACTCCTCCACTGAAGAAAAATCCGCTTGCCAAGCATCAAATTGCTCTCTTTTGATCCCTTGTGGCCTGTGCGGGATATACTCCCATCCTAAGGTATTTTTTGATATCATGGAACTACGGCTCACCATCAAGGTCTTCTTCCACTATGTTACAATAGGCATACTGATCTCGGACCTGAATCTCCAACGGGTCCACATAAGCCTTGTCTGGATGATGCAACATTGACGCCAAAATGGCCAAAGCGTCGGCAACTTCATTGTGAATCCTTGGAATATGCCTGAAATCTATTGACTGAAACTGTTGACAAAGTTCATGCAAACAGTGCCGGTATGGTATGAGCTTTAAGTCTCGTGTCTCCCATTCTCCCTGAATCTGGTGCACCAGAAGATCCGAGTCACCCATGACTAAGATTTCCTGGACACCCATGTTTATAGCCAACCTCAAACCCAAGATACACGCCTCGTATTCAGCCATGTTATCGGTGCAATAGAAACGAAGCTGAGCCATAACAGGGTAGTGTTGCCCTGTCTCAAAAATAAGTACTGCTCCTATCCCGACGCCTTTGGTGTTGGCAGCCCCATCAAAGAACAATTTCCATCCTGTTTTCTCGACCTATTCTAATTCCTCAACATGTATTATCTCCTCATCTGGGAAATATGTCTTCAAGGGTTCACATTCATTATCAACTGGATTCTAGGTTAGGTGATCAGCCACCGCTTGTGCTTTCATTACAGTCCGGGTCACATAGACAATATCAAACTCCGTAAGCAAGATTTGCCACTTTGCAAGCCTCCCTGTGGGCATGGGCTTCTGAAAAATATACTTCAACGGGTCCAACCGAGAGATGAGATAGGTGGTATATGATGACAAGTAATGTTTCAACTTCTGTGCTACCCAGGTTAAGGCACAACACGTCCTCACAAGTTGAGTGTACTTCACCTCGTAAGATGTGAACTTCTTGTTGAGGTAGTAAATCGCTTGCTCCTTCTTTCCTGTGATGTCATGTTGCCCCAGTACACATCCGAAAGAGTTATCCACAACCGTCAGATAAAGGATCAAGGGTTTTCCTGGCTCTGGTGGTACCAACACAGGTGGGCTGGCCAAATACTCCTTAATCTTGTCAAATGCTGCCTGACATTCATCTGTCCAGCTGACCACATCATCTTTCTTTAGCAGCTTAAAGATGGGCTCGCAAGTCGTTGTGAGCTGGGCAATGAACCTGCTAATATAGTTTAATCTCCCAAGCAAACTCATCACCTCTTTTTTTCTCCTTGGCGGCAGTAGCTCCTGAATGGCTTTGATCTTGGATGGGTCCAGCTCGATACCGCGTCGACTTACCACAAACCCCAACAACTTCCCAGACGGGACTCCAAATGCACACTTTACTGGATTAAGTTTGAGGTTATACCTGCAGAGCCTCTGGAAAAATTTCCTCAAGTCCTTGACATGGTCACATTGCTTCCTTGACTTTATGATCACGTCGTCTACATAAAATTCAATTTCCCGATGTATCATTTCATGGAACATGGTGGTCATCGCCCTCATATATGTCGCCCCTGCGTTCTTCAACCCGAATGGCATGACCCTATAACAATACGTTCCCCAAGGCGTGATGAATGTCGTCTTTTCCGCATCCTCCCCATCCATCAAAATCTGGTGATAGCCCGCATAACAATCCATGAAGGAACAAATCTCATGTTTGGCACAATTGTCAATCAATATATGGATGTTTAGAAGTGGGAAATAGTCTTTTGGACTCACCTTATTGAGATCACAGTAATCAACACACACTCTGGTCTTCCCATCCTTCTTTGGCACATGCACAACATTAGCTAACGAAGTGGGATACCGTGTGACCCGGATGACCTTCGCATCAAACTGATTGGTGACCTCTTCTTTGATTTTTACACTGATGTTTGTTTTAAATTTCCTCAACTTCTGCTTAACAGGGGGCATGCTGGGTCGGTGGGCAATTTGTGGACCACCAAATCAGTTCTTAAACCCGGCATATCGTCATATTAGGTTTGGGGTTTTCTTCAAATTGGCTTAGTTCTTTATTGATTTCTTCAAAGGCTTCCTCATCATCATATTCTACCTCGTCATCGCACTCAATTTCTTGTATTATTATTTTGGAGTTAGATTGGTAATCAAGACTAGGCCGAAGACTCCTCATGCATGACACATCAGTGAAACCAGCATCAAAGGGACTGTACAAGAAAGAAAAGAAAGACAAAATAAAGGCTATCAGGAATGAAAAAAAAGAATGAAACTGCATTTCATTAAAATTGTAAGATAACAAGGTTTAACCCAGATTAAACTGAAATAAAAATCAAAACTAACTACCAAGATTCCCTCCGGGAATCTGAATGGAGTAGCTTCCCAATTATTAAGCTTTGCATGGGGCTCCACGAACTTCAGATTTGCCTTGCTTGGACCTTTTCCTGCCTCCAACACATTCACCTCGTCAAACAACTTTTCAAACCTCTCCATCAGCTCCTTGTCAGGTTTCAACACTGTAGAATTAGGCATCGCCGTTGCTGGGCACTTCTTAGTACCAGGCCTGACAAAGGTACGGGAAAGGTGGGGGATGGGTTTTGGAAGGGTCCATGCTCTCTTTTTCATTTTTTTAGCCCGCCTTATATCCGCAGCAGTGGGCGTGAAGCCTAAACCAAAAGTATCCAGGTTTCTAGGAAGAGATACTGGCTGTGTGATGTCTTGCAAAGAAACACCCAAGCCTTTTCCAAGTAAGAATCCATTCTTTATCATTTCTGAAGCCACCATGACAGATGCAGCAGCTACCCTGGGCATAGGAATACACTCTCCTTCCGGGGTCTTTTCAACTGATACTGCATCCAAGACTTGGTAAACCCATGGACCTTTGTCATCCTCAGCTTCTTCGAAAGGCATAATGGTATTACACGAACTATCTTCCCCATGCACCACAATTTCCTGTCGGTATCACTCAAATTTGACCATCTGATGCATGGTAGACGGTACTTCTTTTGCGGCATGAATCCAAGGTCGGCCTAACAAGAGATTGTAAGAAATAGCCACATCGAGCACCTGGAACTCCATAGTAAATTCAACCGATCCTATCGTCAGTTCCAACACTATATCCCCAATCGTGTCCTTTCCTCCTCCATCAAATCCTCGTACACATATGCTATTCTTATGGATTCTCTCACCGTCCACCTTTAACTTGTCTAGGGTAGAGAGAGGGCAAATGTTTGCACTGGGGCCATTGTCAATCAGCACCCGAGTGACCACAAAGTCTTCACATTTCACCGTGAGGTAGAGTGCTCTATTATGCTCAGTGCCCTCCAAAGGCACCTCATCGTTAGAAAATGTAACCCTGTTGACCTCAAAAATCTTGTTTGCTATTTTCTCCAGATGATTCGCAGAGATCTTATCAGGAACATGGGCTTCATTCAAAATCTTCATCAACGCCCAGCAGTGCTCATCTGAATGGATCAATAAAGATAGCTACGAGATCTGGGCCGGGGTTTTTCTCAACTGTTCTACAATGGAATAATCTTGCGCCTTTATCTTCTTCAAGAATTCTTTTGCTTCTTCTTCAGTTACGGCCCTTTTTACTGGTACTGGATTATCTTTGGCTGTTTTGGCTTTCTCAGCTCTTCAGGGGTAAAGCAGCTCCCTGAACGAGTCAGCCCATGGGTTTCACAAACTTCCTTCCCTTTGTACGTCACAGTCACTCGGTCGTAATTCCATGGGACGACCATTTCACTGACTACTGGTAACTAAGTCACTAGCTTGATGATAATCGGCTCTGTATGAACCCCTTTTACAATCACAACGGGCTTGACAGCTGCCCCCGGCACCACCACTTTAATTGGTTCTTGTTTTACTGCCACATATTGGGTTATGCCAGGGAGATCCTCGGTTTTTTGGCCGGGATTTGGAAAGAAAAAGCTCCTTGGGTTATGCCAGGGAGATCCTCAGTTTTTTGGCCGGGATTTGGAAAGCACAAACTCCTTGGGTTATGCCAGGGAGATCCTCGGTTTTTTGGCCGGGATTTTGGGAAGACAAGCTCCTTGGGTTATGCCAGGCAGATCCTCGGTTTTTTGGCCGGGATTTGGAAAGAAAAAGCTCCTTGGGTTATGCCAGGGAGATCCTCGGTTTTTTGGCCGGGATTTGGGAAGCACAAACTCCTTGGGTTATGCCAGGGAGATCCTCGGTTTTTTGGCCGGGATTTGGAAAGAAAAAGCTCCTTGTGTTATTCCAGGGAGATCCTCGGTTTTTGGCCGGGATTTTGAAAGAAAAGGCTCCTTGGA
>MU736713.1:42958-53482 GCA_026770625.1 Nicotiana glauca | reverse complement strand
GGGGGGGGGGGGGGGGGGGGGGAGTTCATCTATATACGGTTTTGGGGTTACAATTAAACCTATACCCACTTTATAAAAATAAATTGCAAGCCTACCCACTTTACGATCAACTTCAAACTTATTGGATCTGAAGTTAAAAAAAATAGTCTGAAGTGAAAAAATTACACTTTAGATGCACTTAAGGCCAAATAGGTTTGAAGTGCAACCAACGATTTCATGCACTTAAGACCAATAAGTTTGAAGTGAAAAATTGCACTTCGGATGCACTTAAAGACAAAAGGTCTGAAATGCAAACGTTTTCCTACACTTAAGGCAATAAGTCTGAAGTGAAAAATTACACTTCAGATGCACTTAAGACCAATTAGTCTGAAGTTAAAAGTCGCACTTCAGATGCACTTAAGGCCAAAAGTTCTGAAGCGCAATAAACCTTTTCCTGCACTTAAGGCTAGGGCTATTCAAAACCGAACCGAAACCATTAATCAAACCGATGGCTTATTGGCATTGGGGTACCAGGTTAATGGATGGTGAACAAATTGAGATTTTAAAATTAATGACTTAATGGTTTGGAGGCAGATTACTCAATTTTCTTATCGGGTAAGCCGTTGACCCGTTAATTATATATATATATATACACACACACTTTTACCCCTATATATAAAAAGTACTATTAAAACACTGTGGTAGTTGACTCTATTCTCTAGCGATAAAGTCTACTGTGGTAGTTTTGCCGGCATTATCAAGACCTAAAAATAAGATCTTAGCATCTTTCTACCACATACCAAGCGATGCGAGAACTCCATAGAACCAATCGACCAAAAACATTCATTTCAAATTGATTTTGATTGACTATGAGCCTCAAGATGCAGATTTAAGAAAAAAGACAAAGGTGTTTGATGGATCGAATGATATAAGAACGAAAAGCATATCACAATCTCTCGATGGATTCAAGGGAGAATCTTTCCTCAAAATGGTAGACTTTATCACTAGAGAGTAGAGTCAAGGTAAACTTTCTATTTTTATTCTTCACCCATTTGGTATTGATTGTTTTTTTTTTTTGGTTAAGCCAATAAACTGCCCGATAATCATTAATCTGATATCAATCCACCAATTGTCTTATTGGATGGCTAGTGGATTACTATATTTATAATTGAATAACCGATAAGTCAAACCATTAAGCATAATTAACCGCCTAATAAGCACTCTTACTTAAGGCCAATAAGTCTGAAGTGAAAAATTGCACTTCAGATACACTTAAGGCCAAAGAGTCTGAAGTGCAACCAACATTTTCATGCACTTAAGGCCAAATAGGCCTGAAGTGCAAATTGCCCGAAAACAGAAATTTGTTCTTTAAATTTTAACAATCCAATATACGATTTAATACCTAAATCTACTCTAAATGAGCACAAATTTGAAACTTAACCTCCAAATATCATCAAGAACAAACCTTAATCATCGATTTGTCAAAACAATAATAAATCTAACGACCTCATTTTGTAATTAAGAAAAAGAAAAAGAAGAAACCCTAAGCAATAGTAAAAACTAAAGCGCCATAATAGCTCACTACTATAAAATATCATAAACTTCCTTAAAATATGTTCACAAACACCATATAAAATTATTGTTATCCGAAGAAGAAGAAGAAGATGATGATGATGATGATGATGATGATGAAGTAGAAGAAGAAAAAGGCCTGAAGTTATTTAAATAGTTGGTAGAAGTTAAAAAAAAATTAAAAAGTGGGTACAAACCATATCGTCTATGATGAGAGTCGTTGAAGACCCATGTTTTCACCAATGTGCACATTTATTATCACAGCGCTTTGTTGCACCAGGAATTGAACCTAGGTTTGTACCGTACTATTCTACCACTAGACCACTGATTCTTGTTGTTTTGATATTTCAAAATGTTTTAAGCTAGGACATTTAATCTATTTGTTTACGTCCATAAAATGGAAATGTAAGTTGTTTGACTCAAAAGTTGTTGAACACGTTTTAAGCAAATCAATTAATAAAGATGAGGGATAAATCCTAGTTAAAGATAATTAACTCTAGATCCGAGATGAGTAGGAGAAATAGAGAAACATAAATATTGTCAACGATTATGATCAGATTTAATGGCATAAGTAAAGATGCATTAAGTAACAAAAATATGAATAAAGGAAAAGATTCACTCAATCTTCAGTGAGACAGATCTTCTTTCATTTAATAAAGATCAATGTTAGACAAATACAAGAACCTTATGACCCTTTTTAAGATCCGATGAAGGTATTGGATCACTAATCCTCTCAATTCTTTGGAGAGGTGTGTTTACATATTTTCTAGAAAGAGGGAGAGGGAGACCGAAAGAAAGATAGCCCCCCTTTTTTGGGAAGTCCTCCCCTCCTATTTATAAGAGGGGTATCCATAGAAAATCCTAAAAAAAGGTACAATTAAGAGGGAATATTCGGTAGAATATTCCTTTTGAGTATTCCAAAGCAAACTAGTTGTTTGATGACGGTCCGACCTTGGCTTGTCTGACCACGACCTTATATCTCTGCGTGCCAAATTTCTCTGATCTAATTTTGACCCAAACAGTTAGTCTCTCCGCTTATCGAGGTCGTCTCTTGGTCGAGCTCGGTGAGCGGACTTCATTAATCGTAATTTTGAGAAATTTGGATGGGGAGCTCGACTAGTGTGGATCGCGACTAAGAGTGCCGATCTTTAGGTTAGTGGTACCCCGTGGGCTGAACTTTAGTAAAGTTCGATCAGGGCCAATGACTCGAGTGATGAGTCGATCAAGAAGGCGGTAGAATTGGAGAAGGTCGTCGAGGCTGGGATGGCGGCATCAAAGGAGGTCTTTTGCGCCCTCGGACCTGGACGGGCGAGTAGGCCGAATGTGAATTCGGACGAGGTCGAGTGTTGATTCGGACGGGGCCTAATGTTGTTTCAGACGAGGCCGAAAGTTGATTCGGACGAGGCCGAATGTTATTTCGGTCGAGACCGAATTCTTCTTTTTGGCAATGGCCCTTGGCTGTAAGGGTGGACGCCCTCTTTTTTAGCGACGACCCTTGGCCACAAGGTCAATTTAGACGAGGCCGAATGTTGATTCGGACGAGGCCGAACGTTGATTCGGTCGAGGCCGAAGGTTGATTCGATCGAGGTCGAATGTTATTTCGGTCGAGACCGAATTCTTCTCTTTGGAGACGGTCCTTGTCCTTTGGGCTCGACCTCCTCTCTTTGGTGATGGCCCTTGGCCATAAGGGTCGACCCCCTCTTTTTTAGCGACAACCCTTGGCTGCAAGGTCGATTCGGATGAGGCCGAAGGTTAATTCGATCAAGGTCGAATGTTATTTCGGTCGAGGCCGAATTCTTCTCTTTGGCAAAGGCCCTTGGCCTTTGGGGTCGACCTCCTTTCTTTGGCGATGGCCCTTAGCCATAAAAGTTGACCCCCTCTTTTTTAGCGACGGCTCTTGGCCGCAAGGTCGATTCGGACGAGGCCTAATATTGATTCAGATAAGGCCGAAGGTTGATTCGGTCGAGGTCGAATGTTGTTTCAGTCGAGGCCGAATTCTTCTCTTTAGCGAAGGTCCTTGAACTTTGGGGTCGACCTCCTCTCTTTGGCAACGGCCCTTGGCCATAAGGGTCAACCCCCTCTTTTTTAGCGATAGCCCTTAGCCGCAAGGTCAATTCGGATGAGGCCAAAAGCTGATTCGGTCGAGGCCGAATGTTGATTCGGTCGAGGCCGAATTCTTCTTTTTGGCAAAGGCCCTTGGACTTAAAGGGTGTTATTTCGAGTTATCGAAATGTTAACCCGTCGTTGTTCGATCAAGGTCGAACTCTTATTCTTTTTGGCAAAGGCCTTAGCCTTAGTCCCAGTTCGAACGAGGTCGAACCTATCGATATTTGATGGCGAAGGCCTTAGCCTTGGTCCCAGTTCGAACGAGATCGAACCTGTCGATCTTTTATAGCGAAGGCCTTAGCCTTAGTCCCATTCGAACGAGGCCGAACTTGTCGATCTTTGATGGCGAAGGCCTTAGCCTTAGTCCCAGTTCGAATGAGGCTGAACCTGTCGATCTTTGATGGCGATGGCCTTAGCCTTGGTCCCAGTTCGAACGAGGTCGAACATGTCGATCTTTGATGGCGAAGGCCTTAGCCTTGGTCCTAGTTCGAAAGAGGTCGAACCTGTCGATCTTTGATGGCGAAGGCCTTAGCCTTGGTCCCAGTTCGAACGAGATCGAACCTGTCGATCTTTGATGGCGAAGGCCTTAGCCTTAGTCCCAGTTCGAACGAGATCAAACCTGTCGATCTTTGATAGCGAAGGCCTTAGCCTTGGTCCCAGTTCGAACGAGGTCGAACCTGTCGATCATTGATGGCGAAGGACTTAGTCTTAGTTCCAGTTTGAACGAGGTCGAACCTGTCGATCTTTGATGGTGAAGGCCTTAGCCTTGGTCCCAGTTCGAACGAGGTCGAACCTGTCGATCTTTGATGGCGAAGACCTTAGCCTTGGTCCCAGTTCGAACGAGGTCGAACCTGTCGATCTTTGATGGCAAAGACCTTAGCCTTAGACCCTGTTTGAACGAGGTCGAACCTGTCAATCTTTGATGACGAAGGCCTTAGCCTTAAAGGGTTCCCTGGGGGAGCCCCAATTTGCTTAATTTTGCTTGCATTGGAGAATATGACGTATTTCCTGAGAGAGTCCCAGTTTGCTTAATTTTGCTTGCATTTGAGAATATGATGTATTTTCTGGGGGAGTCCCAGTTTGTTTAATTTTGCTTGCATTTGAGAATATGATGCATTTCATGTTCGTGTTTTTGGGAGAATGCTCCTGCTTCTATTCCGTTAAGAAAGATGGTTAGTTAAACCAAATTAAATCGTTCGTTACCTCAATTTGATCGGTCGGCGAGTGGAGAGGAGCGGCCACGTTCACTCCTCTGGTTATTCTTTTAGTGGCCGCTACCAGTTTGGTAAGGCCATCTATTTCGATGTTTTATGCTCGGGGCATCTGGTCGAGTTGACACTCATCAAACTTGGGCAGTAGCTTATGGATTCCTGCCTGATATTTTCGTAGCCTTTGCTCTTTTATTTGGAAAGTCGTTGTGACTTGGTTGATGATGGGTTGTGAGCCATATCGGAGGATGATTCGCCGTGCTCCATACTTTAGAGCTAGTTTCTGTCCTTGTAAATGTCAAAGCAAAAAGTGAAGTTGGCATGACAAAGCACACGAAGGCCTGAAAGGACGCCACTGTGCAAAACCACACCTCTCAACAATGGTATTTTAGCAGCAGCCAAGTATAATGTTGGGCCACTTCTTAAATCTAGATTAGATGTCAATGCATACGACAGGATAGTTCCCAAATATTCTACATCTTTTATTCAATAAAACTCCAATAGCTTTGGATTTGGAAATTGTTTAAAGATTTGTCAGTAATAGTCTTTGTTGCATGATAATGCGGACAAGGCGAGTGATCAAATGGAAAGTTTTAATGATTTTATTTTAATGCAACAGACCGACGGCCTTCTAGTTGAGCTAAATATCTTGAGTTGTTTATGATTTCTTGGAGCAATATTGAGACCATATCTTTACTCACCTTGAAACCATGATTCAACAGAGGTACTTCAATTATTAATTTATTAGGTGTATCAAATTCGTTTGGCTTCTCTGAAGACGCTCCATAGTCGGAATTGAATCTTAGATCTAAAGGAAACTAAAATTTTAACTAAAAAATCCCCACAAACGGCGCCAAATTGTTTGACTCAAAAGTTGTTGAACGTTTTTTAAGCAAATCAATTAATAAAGATGAAGGGGTAAATCCTAGTTAAAGATAATTAATTCTAAATCCGAGATGAGTAGGAGAAATAGAGAAACATAGTCAAATATAAATGTTGACATCGTTTATGATCAGATTTAATGGCATAAGTAAAGATGCATTAAGTAACAAAAATATGAATAAAGGAAAAAATTCACCCGATCTTCAGTGAGACGGATCTTCTTTCATTTAATAAAGATCAATGGTAGACAAATACAAGAACCTTATGACCCTTTTTTGGATCCGATGAAGGTATGGGATCACTGATCCTCTCAATTCTTTGGAAATGTGTGTTTACATATTTTCTAGAAAGAGGGAGAAGGAGACCGAGAGAGAGAGTCCCCCTCCCCCTTTTTTTTGGGAAGTCCTCCCCTCCTATTTATAAGGGAGATAACCATAGAAAATCCTAAAAAAATGTATAATTTAGAGGGAATATTCGGTAGAATATTCCTTTTGAGTATTCCAAAGCAAACTAGTTGTTTGATGACGGTCCGACCTTGACTTGTCTGACCACAATCTTATATCTCTGCGTGCCGAATTTCTCTGATCTAATTTTGACTCATACATAAGTTATAATCATTTTAATTATCTTGTACATCACCAAAAGTCTTATGGAGATGGAATTTTGTGACAAAATTAACTAAGGTTATTGGTGGATATTGTTGATATTTGATTGAGTTGAAGTAGAAACTAATCTAGTAGCTCACCACGATTAAATAATTACACTAGTGATGGAGCATTCATCTCAATCACAGAATCTGGCTTTAAGATAAAATAAAACTAGCTTAAGCCTTCTTAATGTCATTGGCTTAATATTAACTCACAAAACAGACGACCATAAGATAGTTCATATTTTGTAGACTTTCAGAGCTAATAAATATAGGAGAGAAAGAGAAAACAAACATGAAAGAAAGGAAGCTAATCTGATGAAATTGGAGCTGATTTTTCATTCATACAGCAAATGTTTGTTTTATACATAAAGTACATAAAATGTAGGGTCTATCAAGTCCTGGAAATTGACTCCTTACCTTACGCTTAAATAAAGCTCCACCACATTACACCTACATTCAATAAAATCAACATTTACATACTGCACCAATAAATAAACTATCAGGCGGTCTCAGGATTTTTATGTGACAGCAGCACAGTATTCTGTTCAACCAGTGTACCCTGATAGCTTTTAGTGTTCAGGTTACCAAGCGCTTTAAATTAACTATTTTCAAGGTATATACACCATTACTAAAGGGTAAGTTTTATAGAGCAGTGGTTAGGCCTGCCATATTGTATGGGACCGAGTGTTGGCCGGTTAAGAACGCACACACTCAGAAGATGAAAGTAGTAGAAATGAGGATGTTAAGGTGGATGTGCGGACATACAAGGATGGATAGGATTAGAAATGAAGATATTCGAGAGAAGGTGGGCGTGGCTCCCATGGAGGACAAGATGCGGGAAGCAAGACTCTGATGGTTCGGGCACATTCAGAGGAGGAGCACTGATGCACCGGTGAGGAGGTGTGAATGACTGGCGGTGGTGGGCACGAGAAGAGGTAGAGGGAGACCTAAGAAGTATTGGGGAGATTTTATCAGGCAGGACATGACGCGACTTAGGATTACTGAGGACATGGCCCTTGACAGGGAATTGTGGAATTCGAGCATTAAGGTTGTAGGTTAGGGGAAGTTATGAATATTTTTACAGGGCACTAGAGTGAGACTAGCCAGTTAGGAGTTAGTCTTAGGATTTTAGTCCTAGGATGCTACGTGTCCACTATGGATGCAAGGCTTTATTTGCTGGATATTATGGTATATTCCATCTTTTTCGTATTGCATGTATTTCTTTTTTCTGTTATTTTGTTATTTTATGTTATTTTATTATGAGTTTATCGATACTAATAATATATCGTCTTTTGTTGCTTTTTGGGTTGAGGGTCTCCTGGAAATAACCTCTCTATCCCTCGGGGTAGGGGTAAGGCCTGCGTACATTTTTCGTAAACATGATAAATGAGATTTGTGGATCGGGTTGCACGTCGCAACAGATGTTAAATGATAAATTATATGGATCGGGTTGCACGCCGCAACATGATTAAATGATAAATAATATTTGAGGAGTGGATTGCACGCCGCACTAGTGTTGACATATATTGGGATCGGGTTGCCCGCTGCAACAGATGTTAAATGATAAATGATATGGATCGGGTTGCACGCCGCGACATGATTAAATGATAAATAATATTTGAGGAGTGGGTTGCACGCCGCAACAGTGTTGATATATATTGGGATCGGGTTGCACGCCGCAACAGATGTTAAATGATAAATGATATGGATCGGGTTGCACGTCGCGGCATGATTAAATGAAAAATAATATTTGAGGAGCGGGTTGCACGCCGCAACAGTATTGATATATATTGGGGTCGGGTTGCACACCGCAACAGATGTTAAATGATAAATGATATGAATCGGGTTGCACGCCGCGGCATGATTAAATGATAAATAATATTTGAGGAGCGAGTTGCACGCCGCAACAGTGTTGATATATATTGGGATCAGGTTGCCCGCCGCAGCAGATGTTAAATGATAAACGATATGGATCGGGTTACACATCGCGGCATGATTAAATGATAAATAATATTTGAGGAGCGGGTTGCACGCCGCAACAGTATTGATATATATTGGAATCGGGTTGCACGCCGCAACAATTGATGATACAAGTGTATTAACTGTTTAGATCCCTTTATTGTTGTGATCCTTTTTGTTGGAATCCATAGTGTTTACAATACTTCGCCTTATTATTTTTATATGTTCAATACTTCAAATTGCAACAAGTATTACATTTTTAACTCAATTGATTTCTTAGCTAAATTTTCCTTAAACCGTTTGAGGTTGTACTTTACTTGGAAAGGAATTTCTTCTATGTTTTGATTTATTGATATCTCATATTAAAGGTAATAATTCATTCGATATTGTACTTTAATTGAAAAGAGTATTTTCTTTATCAAATGATTTCTAAATATAACTTCATCTTTTCTTGTTGATTTGCTATTTGGGTTAGGAGCTGTACTCTATTTTATGTTAAGTGAATGAGGCTCCTTGAACATTCTTAATTGTATTGGGTATAGAACCTATGAACTGAGTAACATAAGAATATTATTGTGCAATGCGAGACAGAAATATGTGGGCACAAGGTGCCGGGAAAAATATCATAGTTTTATTTAATGGCACGTGAGTTATCCATGCGGTTGTAATATAAATATGGGCACGAGATGCCGTAAAAAAAATATGAATGTGGGTTGAGACCTATATTATTATGATTATGAAATGAGGCGTCACAAGGTGACCTTTATTCGAAAGAATTCGAAAGATGCTTATTTAAAAGATATTTATTTGAAGGAAATATATTCGAAATATAGTTATTGAAAAGCATATTATCTTAGAGGTTATTACTTGAAGGATTTATATGCGAAAGATTTATATTTGAAGGACTTCATTAATTGATTGCACTTGTATTTATTACTTGTTGAGAAATAATTATGTTGTTCTTGTTGCCTGCTATTTATATCACTGGTTGATCATTGTTGCCATCATTGTTATCTGCTTCCTATTATTTTGTATGCTATCTTGCACATGTTTATATGGTAGTCTGGTCCTAGCCTCGTCACTACTTCGCCGAGGTTAGGCTAGGCACTTACCAGCACATGGGGTCGGTTGTGCTGATACTACACTTCTGTATATTTTTTGTGTACAGATCCAGGTATTTGATCGATAGTAGTTGTTCGTTGCAGTTAAGACTCGAGGTAAACCTATTGCAGCCTTCGCGGTCCTCATAGTCACCTTCAATTGTATCTATTTTCATTTGTTCCTTTTGTTCGGAACAGTGATGTATTTATTTTGTATAACTACTCTTAGAAAAGCTTATGACTTGTACTACCGGTTTTGAGAATGGTAAATTGTTTAGAGAAATTTCATTTTAAGTTAATAAATATCAATGTTATTTCAGTTAATGTTAGTCTTACCTAGTTTAGAGACTAGGTGCCATCACGACTCCCGAGGATTGGAAATTCGGGTCGTGACAAGTTGGTATCAGAGCTCTAGGTTCATAGGTGCTACAAGCCATAAACGAGTTTAGTAGAGTTTTGCGGATCGGTACGGAGACGTCTGTACTTATATTCGAGAGGCTACGGAACTAGTAGGAAAAAAATTCCACTTCTTTCATTCCTTATCGTGCGTCATTTATTCAACTTGAAGCATATATCTTATGTTCTTTTGCATCCACTCATGTATGGAATTGCGCACTACGCCAATGGTTTATGATACCGTAAAAAAAGGGGTTATAAGAGAGCCAGGGTTGCTCAACCATTGTTACCACGTATCATTCAGAATCGATGTTATGGAAGTGCAAAGAGATCTTTGAGTTGTGCTCATGGGGGTGCATAATATTTTTACATCTAGTCGATAAGTAAAATCTCAAGAAGGTTTGAATGGTTGCCTAATCATCACAGGTGGATGTAAATCTAAATATAGTTAGTGGTATTAGAGACTATGTGGTTCGTATGGGATTTCTAATTAGCGAAGAGTACATACTAGCAGACGAGGCACTGGAGTAAGTGAGTTCAACTATCATGAGGATGACAATTGCCAAGTAAATGGCTTGAGGTGTCCTATGACTGGTATCGTACGAGGGGTGAAGGTTAGTATTATGGATCGTCGGGAATGTGTCTTATTATTTCGCACAAGTGAGAGGAGTCC